>CM021789.1:1573629-1593217 GCA_011076525.1 Nettapus auritus
GCATGGGGTGCTGAGGAGCGCTGAGCATCTCCAGCCCCAGCCAAGGCTCGGTTCAACTGATCCTCAGCCCCTCCAACATGCCACAGTCATCCTCGCTGGTTCCTGCCCCTGCTCTGTATCCACTTCTCTTGCCGCGCTGGGCACAATAAAGTTTTCCTGCATCCACTCCAGTCTCTCTTCCTGTCTCTGTGTTCCGAGTCAGGAAAGCAGTGTTGGGGAGTTGTAGCAGAGGCTCCGGGAGAGGGCAAATGCTGATTGTGACTGAGTCAGCCCTGTTGGGCAAGGAGGGTTGAGGTGAGCATTCATTGCAGAGAGGGGCTTTTTTTTTTTTTGGTGCTCTTGAATCAGGGCAGAGAGCACAAATTATGTTGGCTATAAACTTAGCTGCAAAAAGTCCAGGGTGGTACTCAGGCTGGATCTGTTGATGCCTGGGACGAAGGACAAAGACTCTTCTTCCTTGGTGGTCCATCTGTCTGCATCGTTGCCTTCCTTTGAGCACTGAATGAGCTCCTTCTCAGTACTGACTGGTCTGCTGTCACCTGGTCTTCTGCAGCACCCACCTTCTGATATCTACAGTTGATTTTCATTATCATACAGTACTCTATATTTTTTAGAATGCATAATGAGTTATCTTTGTGTGATGCTCCTAGTATTATATAAAACCTTCACTTTCTGCATCTACTATGAAAACAGATTCAGAATTTTCTCTAATAATAATACTTGACACACAGCTACAGCTTAAAGAGTTGTTTTAAGATGATAATAACTTCAGACTATTAAATACTGCTGTTTCTTATTTAAAGTGCAGGAATGATACTCAGTTTTTAAAACATCCCCTTTCAACTCTCTTAATCTCACTTCTTTATCATCCAACTTTACAACTTCACCCCTCCTAGTTGCTTAAAGATCTAGAGAGACAAAGGAAAGAATGGAAAGTTTGTATTGCAGGATCCATGCTCCTGTTGAAGATGTTTGTTGACATGCTGGGAGAGGAGCAGACTTCTCTGGATGACACAAAAGGGAACGTACAGCAGAGACAGAGCAGGCCAGCTCCAGCAGCTACAGACCATATTCTTATTAGGGGAGCAATAGGGCTCTCTGTTTAGCCTGATGCTATTACTCACCCCTGGGACACACACATTGCATTATAACGATACAGTCTACTTGCATAAATCATTAGTCAGTGTTTCTAAACTGCTTTGATATCCTTTGTTCCTGAGAAGGCTGAGAAAATCTGTAGTAATCACCTTTTTTTTTTTTTTCCCACGGGAACCCCCAAAATACATTTTAGAAATGGAAGAGCATTTAAATAACAATGTTTTTATACAGAAAGTAAGGCTATCAAGTGGAAAGAGGAAATGGAGATCTTGGATGTGGGAAGGGCTCTTTGCCCAGAGAGAGTAATAAGACACAACTTGCTCTGACTTGTAAACATCGTGGTAAACTATAAATGTGGGCAATGAAGTCATCCTTAGAGACTGGGTGAAATGTAGATTGCAGTAACTCACTTTCTATGCCTGGAGAGAGATTTTTGTCTTCCCCTGCAATAAATGCAAGGCAGGGCTTATTGGGAAAACACTGATTTTTAGCCAGCAGTTGTTTCCACTTTCTTCCCCAGCCACAAGTCCTACCAAATTCCAAAATCTAATCAATTTATTTATTACATGAAGAGGGAAAAAAAAAAAAAAAAAAAAAAAAAAAGTCTAGGAAAAAATGTGCATGTCAGCCAAAGCTGAGTCTTACAAAATCTTTGAGCAGCCCTACTTATGACAAATTCATACAGGACAAGGTAACATGTAGAGTCAGCTTAATGCACATGGTAATTCCAGTCAGGTCACTGTAATGATAGTAGGAATTACACTAGCCAATTAAGAACTAAGATTAAAGAAATCCATCACATGATATGAGCATAAGTGGAAATAAATAAAATAAAATAAAATAAAATAATTTCCTGCACAAGTAAAAAAAAAAAAAAAAAAAAAAAAAAAAACAAAAAAAAAAAAAACTGCACCCAGTATGTTTCAACATAAAAACACAAATGCAGAAACTGATGTGTAAGCCATTAAGCCATTTTAAGGCCACTGACATTTCTGCAGAATACCTACTAACTAAAGTCCTGCAAAACAATAATCATTATTATTAGTAGTAGTACTACTAATAATAAATTAAATGGACACACCTAAGAATTGCATGAAAGGCTGAACAACTATTCATTTTTTCATATGACGTTTGGATTCCTAAGTGAATCGAGATACCACATGACTGTAGAAGAGCTAATTTTGTTCCCAGAGGAGTCTGAGGGACAAATGAAAACCAAGGAGTCTCATGTGCAACACCACAGGACTTTATTGTGACAGGGAAGCATAGCAGGTGATTACAGCAACTCAAGGTGATCCAAGGGGAAAGGCATGATACAGGTACTGCGTCGTGGGTACTGGTGCCCCGCTCAGGGCCCCAGGGCCAGCTGAGGTGGCAGGAGGCTGCAGGGGACGCCGAGGCAGCAGCCAGGGCACACTGTGGCACAGGGCAGTGGGACACTGGGCACACAGCCACATCCAGTCCTGGTGCCCCAGCAGCTGATGGGTGCTGCTGGTTGCCAGGGCTCTTGCTCCATGTCCCCATGCCAGGGTCCTTGCTTCAGGGCTGTCGCTGGCTCTGGGCATGGCTGCGGTGGCCTTAGAAAGACCCACAGCTCCCGCGGCGGGACCTTCTCCACCTGGTACCAGGGAGGCAATAGCCCATGCCACAGGAGGAGAGGCCAGAGCTGTAGGACCTGCCAAAATTGCCAAAGCCACTAGAGCCATACAGGCCCCCATAGCCCAGGGAGCCCCCACAGCTCAAGTCATCCCCATAACCTAAGCAGCTCCCATAGCCCAGGGACCTGCCATAACCCCCCAGGCCAAAGGAGCTTCCATAGCCCAGGGACCCACCATAGCCCCCCAGGCCAAAGGAGCCCCTATAGCCCAGGGAGCTGCCATAGCCCCCCAAGCCCAGAGAGCCCCCATAGCCCTGGAACCCCCCCAGGCCAAAGGAGCCCCCAAAGCCTCGGGAGCCTCCAAAACCAAAGGGACCTCCATAGCCCAGGGAGCCCCCATAGCCCAGGGAGCTTCCGGAGCTGAAGGAGCCCCCCAGAGTGGCTGGGCCCGAGGATCCCACAATGCTCTCCTGAGGAAAAGAGCTGAGCACAGGGCCTGGGACTGTCACCACCGCCGGCGGGGGGATGATCACAGCTCTGGAGGGGGGACACTGCTGCACGCAGGGCTCATTGTAGCTCTCGGCAATTGGCTGAGGGCAGGTCACCCCGTAGGGTCTGTAGGACTCCATGGAGCAAGACATCCTTCTTGTGGTGGTTATGAGTCTGCAGTGCACAGCAGAAAGTAGGTTTAAGGTAAATGGACAAGCCTTAGAGCTGCACTATGAGAACCTAATGAATCTAATTGATAAGCATAGCTTAAACAGACTAAAATTTGCTAGTATATTTACAGTAGGTTAAGAAAGGAAGTGTCAGTTATAGCCAGTCATTTCTCTAGGTTCATATTGCTTCTCTAGTAGCACCCAACTTCCAAGTGGGAACATTTGTTCTTATGGGGCAAATGCTACCACAAGGTGGTATTTTCTATGCTCTCTCTGATACTTTGAAATTTCATAGTGCATGTAGCTCCTGAATTCGAACTAAGATGCCTGGGAAATGGATAGTCAAAGTGACATTATATATTTGCCCATTTCCTTGTAATGAGACTTTCCAACACTTGGAGTTCTCTAAGCCTACCATTCCATAGCATCACATATGATTTAGCATTAATTGAAAAAAAGCTTGAGAAGGACAGAGGTTGAGCCAAATAGGACTTACCCTGTTCACCAAGGAGAATAAGCCAGGAGAAGTGGATGGAGAGGCTTGGAGTAGGGAGAGCTTTTATACATTTCTCAAACTGCTTACAGGATATGAAAAACCCTTTGTGCCTTAGGTCTTACATAGTAACAAAACAACCTTGATATTGAGGGATTTATTTTTGCTTGCTTTGCACTGCCACTCCCCATCTTTGAAAAAAAAAGGTGTGATACAATGCCAGTACCAAGTCATAGGCATTGGATTGATGAATGATGGCATCTTCCAGTCATCTGGTGCCCAGCACCAGCATTGGTGCATCTGTTATTTAACTACACTTTAAGTTTTATATAACACATATATGTTCTGTATAACATGACTACTCTGTGGTTTACTGGTTAAAAATAAGCCACAGATAACATTTGCTACTAGTCATTATTTGCTATGAAAAGGTTTTACTTTTTGTTTGTTTGTTTGTTTTTCAGATAGTAAACTTAAAATAACTGTCATCATTTGGGCTGCTCAGTGTGGCAAATCCAATCTGACATCTGTAGTTGCATCACAGGATAGGAGATGATGGGGCTTTTAAATAATTTGGGTCTGTGGTCTTGAATATCTCTTTATAGACCAATCACTAACTCTGCTGTTTGCCTGCAGTGTAATGCACTCAAGGGAGACCATAAAATGTATCTAGAGATACAGTGCTAAATATTGTTGCTACTGAAGGGAATACATTAAATAAAATAATTCAAATAGCAACTACCTCTATCTGAAATTTGGAGGAGAGATGGTTTAAAAAAATTATCAAAATTGAACAAACATTTTTTTGTATCTCTCTCTCAAGACCTTTAGTGTGAGGAACAATAAATATTCATGTACAGAAGGGGTGGCAAAGCACAGTCAACCACTTCAAAACAGACTTTTTTTCTTTTTTTTTTTTTAAATAGTTACAACAGCAACTAGGAGTCATTTTGGAAGGTGAAACACACTGAAAGTGGATAAAAAGGGGGGGAAGAGGTAGTAGAAAGGAGAATTTCAGGTATCTACATCTGGTTTAGAAACATATTCTTTTTTCGTCTTTGTTTGCAACCCAAATGACACTAATTACTGATGAATTATAAAGTGGCTTCTATTGTTATTTTACTGTTGTCTTTGAAATGTCAGTGACACATCTCAGAGATGTTCCAGATCTTCCTAGGAATGATAAGAGGCTTCACAAACACCTACTAAAAATTCATATTTGATTGTTGTAGGATTGTTCTACACCAACGTGCTACCATCAGCTTGCAAATCTTGTGCAAGAGCATCAATTTAGAGGTGTGTGGATGAAGTGCTCTGTGTCATAATGTACAGCTTCATGTGTAAGAGAGGGGGTCATGTAGGGGTGACAGCATGAGATCTGGAGACTTTGAGAACAGAGAATTTGGGACATCAGTTTGAGAGCCTTTCTTTTTAGAACATGGATGGATAACTTGTTCAGCCTGAAAATTCAGGTAACCTTTAAGAGGGCTCTTATTTTTTCCTTAGAATTTAAGGTATTAAATATTTCAGGCATATTACCAAAATAAAGGCTCATAAAGGGAGATGAAGCTACTATTTGCATCCATAGCATGAACATCGTAATCTCCCCAGACTTAATTAATATTTAGTAGAATAAAGAGCTTGACATGAATGAAAATCGAATTGTTGCAAGTGTCAAATTTAAAAATCACAGCCTGATTATGGAAGCAAAATGAGTGACGTTGTTTGGCATATTTTTGAATGATGCTGTTTCATAACGAGGGAGCTTCTAAATCCTGCCCTTCTTCATTTAGTATGATTATAACAGAAATTGCAAGCATTAAGTATTAATGAGTGTTTGTGAAGCAGCTTAAAGTCATTATGTTCCAGGTGCCTCTCATTATTATCAGCAAATCCTGATGACACTTCAAAGGTACAGCTATTTAACAATTTAGAGCTCATTTATAGCCTATCTTTTGAAATATTGTTAAATTAGAAAACAACAGATTGGCAAATAATTGTGTGATACCACAGAATTATCCCATTAATAAAATACTATTAAAAGGGATATATTTTAATTTCCCATTTTTTCTTAAGTGGTCAGTACTTCTGGGATGAGGATTAAAAAAAGGAAAATAAAGATTGTTTTAAAATGTATTTTTAACTTGCATAAGGTGAGATTCCAAATTAAATTTTCAAGTGGTTATTAGTTTTAGATAGAGACCCCATTAACAGTCCTGATGGCATCAAAAAAGCTTTTCTGCTTCTCTGGAACAGCCATTCTCAGCTCAGCCACTCCTCTTTTAACCTGGTGTCATCTGAATTGTCTCAGCACAGTTGACTGAATGATGTTGGAAGAGGTTTCAATAGATGAATGCCAGCTCCACTTGGGTTGTAGTTAATATTTATAGCAACAACGGGACTGTATCATTCCCCTATGTCACTGGAAATGCATTAAATCAGACACAAATCTCCCTGCCTGAATTAGTTACAGATAAAACAAAAAGCTTAAACAAGCTAGAAACTTTGTCATGTCCTATTGCTCTCTTGCCGTTACTAGTGATACTGATCATAGAATCACAGAATCTCCCAAGTTGGAAGGGACCCACAAGGACCCATATTGAGTCAAACTCCTGGCTCCATACAGGACCACCAAAAAATCCAATCCTATGTCTGAGGGTTGTGTCCAAATGCTTCTTGAACTCCAGCGGGCTTGTTTTTATGACCACTGCACTGGGGAGCCTGTTCCAGTGCCCGACCACCCTCTCAGTACCCAACCAAAAGACATAAAGGTGGTGTCTCACCACAACAGCTATTCCATCAGGAGTGAGCCTGCAAAACGTCAGCCCTTTGCCCTGATCTGTCAGAATGTTTATAGATCCCCAAACAACTGCAAGAAGAGGACAAGAGGCAATGGGCACAAACTGGAACACAGAAGGCTCCACCAGAACATCTGGAAATATTTTTATTATTATTTTTATTTTTTATTTATTTTTTTAATGTGAGAGTGACTGAGAACTGGCATAGGTTGGCCAGAGAGGTTGTGGAGTCTCTTCTTGGAGATCTTGGACATGATCCTGGGCTGCCTGGACATGATCCTGGGCAACCTGCTCTGGATGGCCATGCTTGAGCCCGGGGCATGGAACGGATGACCTCCAGAGGGCCCTTCCAAACTGAACCCTTCTGTGATTCTGTGTGAGGAAGAACTTGTGTCCTCACAGAGCTGAATGTCTAGCTCACATTGGATGACCTTCACCTAGTTCTTGCACATGGCACAGAAAAAGCCCCATGACATGCAGGTACTATCCCACACATTAAAATGGGACTAACATGACACATGTTTCTTGCTCTGGCTTTCAGTTAATGACTGTACAAGATGCAACCCTTTGGATGCAAGTTTCATAAATCCTCTAAAACGAAAATCACAGATAACTGATTGTCATCAGCATTGTATCACACCCATAGTAACTCTTGGGAGGGACACTGCTGACAAGGCAATACGAAAGCTCCCACTATCATGTTTGTTTTGTAACAAATTAGGACCAGAGGCACAAATGATGGGTTAAAGACAGTAGCTAACGAAGCATATAAAAGCTCATGTTACCTGCAGCCCTTCTATCCACTTCTCTTGCCTCAGTCTTCACAAGGTAACAAGGTAAGCGTGGTTTCCACTCAGTCTTTCTACTACCATTACCTTTTATTTTTATAATGCTTTTATCATGGAGATGATTCCTGCATGTGTGATCACAGACTTATACCCTTTGTTTCATTCTAAAAATGAATCTGTCCAGGCAGAGCATCAGGAGTCACTGCATTAGGATAGGAAGTAAATCTTCAGGCTAGAAAAATATGAATACTTTAAGTGCCTTAGGAAGCCTGAATTAACACATACAGGCAATGAGATTTTTCTCCTATTTATACTGACTTCTTTTTCTCTGGTTCTTATACCTTGTGAGTGCTTCCTCAGCAGTACAAAATGCTGGAGACATCGCTGAGTTGTGCCAGTCTGGCACCTAGAAAATTTTCCAGAAGAGAATTTGTGTTTCACATCAGATTTTTTACAAAGCCAATCAAGAAAAGATTAAACATGCTATAAGGGCAGCTGATACAAGAAAGAGTTTCATTTCTTATATATATAAATTTACTCTTAACTTCTGGTGATTCAGAACCACATTCAACACTTAGAAATCTTGGTTCATCTCCTCATAGTGCAGCTCTAAGGCTTGTCCATTTACCTTAAACCTACTTTCTGCTGTGCACTGCAGACTCATAACCACCACAAGAAGGATGTCTTGCTCCATGGAGTCCTACAGACCCTACGGGGTGACCTGCCCTCAGCCAATTGCCGAGAGCTACAATGAGCCCTGCGTGCAGCAGTGTCCCCCCTCCAGAGCTGTGATCATCCCCCCGCCGGCGGTGGTGACAGTCCCAGGCCCTGTGCTCAGCTCTTTTCCTCAGGAGAGCATTGTGGGATCCTCGGGCCCAGCCACTCTGGGGGGCTCCTTCAGCTCCGGAAGCTCCCTGGGCTATGGGGGCTCCCTGGGCTATGGAGGTCCCTTTGGTTTTGGAGGCTCCCGAGGCTTTGGGGGCTCCTTTGGCCTGGGGGGGTTCCAGGGCTATGGGGGCTCTCTGGGCTTGGGGGGCTATGGCAGCTCCCTGGGCTATAGGGGCTCCTTTGGCCTGGGGGGCTATGGTGGGTCCCTGGGCTATGGAAGCTCCTTTGGCCTGGGGGGTTATGGCAGGTCCCTGGGCTATGGGAGCTGCTTAGGTTATGGGGATGACTTGAGCTGTGGGGGCTCCCTGGGCTATGGGGGCCTGTATGGCTCTAGTGGCTTTGGCAATTTTGGCAGGTCCTACAGCTCTGGCCTCTCCTCCTGTGGCATGGGCTATTGCCTCCCTGGTACCAGGTGGAGAAGGTCCCACCGCGGGAGCTGTGGGTCTTTCTAAGGCCACCGCAGCCATGCCCAGAGCCAGCGACAGCCCTGAAGCAAGGACCCTGGCATGGGGACATGGAGCAAGAGCCCTGGCAACCAGCAGCACCCATCAGCTGCTGGGGCACCAGGACTGGATGTGGCTGTGTGCCCAGTGTCCCACTGCCCTGTGCCACAGTGTGCCCTGGCTGCTGCCTCGGCGTCCCCTGCAGCCTCCTGCCACCTCAGCTGGCCCTGGGGCCCTGAGCGGGGCACCAGTACCCACGACGCAGTACCTGTATCATGCCTTTCCCCTTGGATCACCTTGAGTTGCTGTAATCACCTGCTATGCTTCCCTGTCACAATAAAGTCCTGTGGTGTTGCACATGAGACTCCTTGGTTTTCATTTGTCCCTCAGACTCCCCTGAGAGCAAAGCTCCCTAGTGTGCTGAGTTAACTTTTCAGAAAATCTGCCCTGCTCCATGTCTTTTCAAACTGTAGAATGAAAGTTTAATTGGGATCCTTAAGGCATCAGCATTTTGTTAACGAATATTTGTTTAGCAATTAAGTCATTATCTTCCCCAAGGTTTAGAACAGGAGGGGTAATTGTTATTGTTCTGTGGATTTCTGGTGACACCTCAAAGTTCCCCGACTCACCGCATAATTTAGTAACCAAGTACCCCTTAATTTCAGTATTCCTAAACAAACAAGCAAACAAAGGAAGAATCATACACATTTTTCTTCTCTAATTACTTAATTTTTAATGTTTTTTGCTATTATTTACTACCATTTTTCTTAATGGTAATTCTCCTTCATAGTGTGAAAAATGAGTCAGGAAAATAATAGCCGAGGTTGCTGGGATTTTATGAGCTCTAAGAAACTAGAAGAGCAAGAAATTAAAATAAATTGCCTGTAAGACAGGATTAGATTTCCCCACCTATTTTACCCACTGTTTGTTAGCCAGGGATGAATATTTAATATTGTTCTGAAAGAAGTGTGGCTAAGGAAAAACACCTTATCAAAAATGGGGTATTACTCACTGTTTATATATGTCTTTAATTATCTCCTTACTAATTGTTATGATATGATTTAAATGAAGATCTGCCTGGTACTGACAACTTACAAACTGACAAAAAAGAGCTCAAAAGAAAAGAAGAAAGGAAAAACATCAGAGGTTATGTTTATGATGCACCGTAAGTTTAATGAGCAAGTAGAATAACTAAAAAATAAAATATACAGCACAGGAAAGCAATAGGTTTCAATATGGATAAAACTAATCATCCATTTCAAGGCAATGCTTTACGGCTGGACACCCAATGCCAATATGCAGCAATCAAAGTTACATTTTTCACCTCACTGATAACAGAGAAAGGCATTAAATCAGAAATGCCAAGCTCCTGCAGTCCCATTAGCTCAGGGAAAAGCTGAGGGTGGTCAGCTAGTGTAAGGCCGTGGTCATGAACTCAGTCCTGTGTCTGGATCGTGCTTTTAAGCTTCTGGTTCCTTTCCTCTGTGGTTTTTCCTTGGGGCTTTAGCATGGCCCACAGCTTCCACGACGGTTGAAGCGACGGTAGGATCTTCCATAAAGGCCTCCCAGGCCTGAATAGCCAAGGCCCCCGAGTCCCAAGGAGCTTCCAGAGGAGATGGGGACCCCCCCAGCACTGAGAGCATCCCCTACAGCTGCAGATGCCGAGGATCCCACAGTGGTGTTCTGGGGGAAGGAGCTGAGGATGGGGCCGGGCAGGGTCACCACCACGGGAGAGGGCTGGATCACGTATGTTGAGTCCTGGCATTGCCGGACACAGGGCTCGTTGCAGCTGTTGGCAAGCGGGGTTGGGCCACAGGGGTTGGAAGGACAGAGGTCATAGCAGGACATGGCTGTGTGATAGAGGTAAATCTGAAACACAGAGAAGACAGTAAGTACAAGAAACAAGTTATAATTATAGTTGTGTAACTGAGCTGCTGAGATGCTAGAGAGTACCAAAAACTAACTAGAGACTGTGGGGAGAAAATAATGGTGTGTTAGTCTTGGATTGAAAGGGGATTTCAGTGAAACCCAGACTCCTCTCCATTATGGAAGACAGCTCAAGGGGCAGCTCTGCCTGATCTTGAGCAGTCTCTGGTAGCTCATTTCTCACAAGACTCCCTAGGTTGTATGGAGCCTGCAGTAGGTAGGAAGTAAGGGATGGTATTTGTGGTGTCCTGACCATACAATTATGAGAAACTTTGTCCCATGCTGTGATTTGTTCCACAACAAAGGGAAGAAGATAAAATTCCTCAGCAGGGATAAGTGAGGAGCATAACCCAACAATGTGGCAGTATTCTGCCCACATACAGGCTTGCCTCTTATACAACAAAACAACAAATATTCTGCCTAACTCTTACTTACTCTTCCCCTGTCCTTTGTGCTTATTTCCTCATACATCAGTCTTGAAGAGAAAGCAACTTTCGCACTGTTTATTAAAGGAAGAAATGGAAGCTGACATTGTCCCAAATTATTTGATAAGAAAAAATACATGGGAGCTGTGCTGGTATTTCAGTTACAGGCTACTGAGATACTGCTGTGGAGATCTAATGCCAATGTATACAGAGCATTTTAGAAGAAGACAATTCAAGTGTTTTTTATTCCAAAGCACTTAGGGATGGAGAAGGATTATTTTTCCTCATAATCTGGTTCAAGAAAAGATACACTTTCAATATTACTCAGCGTGCTTTTGAAAAAATCAAGTCCATATACCTCTCTACCTTCAGAAAAAGCTCCAAGAGCCAAAAATCTATATGCAGGGTCTCCACACCCACTTCTAGTTGCTGAGCAATTCGCATGCAGAGATTACAGCATCTTGGAACTGACTGCTCCAGTGACCCAACTGAAAAATGAGTGAAGTACTGTGCCCAGCAATTGCCAGCCTTCAAAGACCAGCTGCCTCTCTGCATGGGAAAAGCTGCTTGCAGGTCTGCCACACACACTGATGAACATAAACCTTAGACCGCTATAAAACAGGACAGCGTAAAAATAAAAAATCATTCAGGACGTAGAAAGATTCAGACTTACCCTTTCACCAAGGAGAATAAAATAGATGTGGATGGCAGCAACTTGCACTGTGCTGGCTTTTATACTCTGTCCCAGATTGCCTGAGGACCTGAGACATACTTTGTGCATGAAGCTATTTACCAGCCAATTGCTAAAGTCTTCTTGTATGCAAAATATTCCCAGCTGATGATTTATTTTTCCTTGCTGTTGCCTTGTTTTAATTTCCTCATCATAACGTATGCATTCCACTATAGAAGTTTCTTTTATCTGATGATGAGCCCTGTTAATTCCTGGTCACATCAACTGATTCATCTCAGCTACTAAGGAAATTATTTTGCATCCTAAGGACAATATATGCCATGCACATCATTTGACAGAGATTAATAAATATATTAGGAAAGATGCATATGATAAAAACTCTCCTGTGACTTCCCCCTCCCACTTCACGAAGACCATAAGTTGCTCACAAATCTGGCTCTGACTCGGAACCGGAGCAGTTTCCTCTCAAGCAGCCGAGCAGCTGCACACACTCAGATAACCATGTTGCTACAGAAAGCCCTTAGCAGAGTTGATTCCACTTTAGCACCCTCAAAAGTACTTCCTGAGATACAGAGAACTATTATTTGAGGGCAAATATTATTTTACTTCCTTGACTCAGGAGACAGGATGAAAGAGTGTCGGCAATTTTATCTGTTCATTTAATATAAGCTAGTGCATTTCCATGAAGGAATTTGAGATCCAGGTCTTCAATTTGGAAACTGAGCGTCAACATCCTTAATCTACGGAGTCTGCAGTTTTAACTTTATTCCTACATCAGACTCTAGGAAAAACAGCTCAGGTCAAATTGAGGATGCATGTGAATTTTTGGCTAGTCAGAGACACTGACACTCAAAGTTTTGAGCAAGCTTACCTATGGGGTCATTAAAGTCACAGGTTTTATATTTGCAGCTACATAATTCTTTTCCCCTACCATGTCTTCCAGTATTATACAAAATTATACTCCAAATTAACGATAGCTACCTACAGAAGTGTATTCTTTTTTTTTTTTTTTTTTTTTTTTTTTCCTTTCTTGAAAGCGAATAATTTTGTCTTCATTTTGCATGTTCTTAAAGAATGTTGCAACGTGCAACATTTCAATTTCTTTTTCAAAGACAATTTCTAGATTAAGAAGTAATTGTATATAATGCATAAGCAGACTTTAGGGCAGAGATCAGTACTCCAATCTCCCCACTCTTAATGTTTAAATCACTTAGAGACATGTAAATTATATCTAACCTTTGAGTATCTTCACGAAGATTTCTTGCGAAATAAATGTTGATTGCACAGTTTTCAAGAACAAAGGTCTTCAAAGTTCACAACAAATTTTCATCAATGGCTCAGACATGCAAATATTGAGTTAACAGAAAATTTGAAGGTATGTGACATTATTTGAACATAGTCAGTATTAGTAATCTTGGTCACTATTTTAACAAAGTTCCCAAACTGCATCACATTATATGGCTTCAGAAGCTGGAGTCATTCAATTTTTTCCTCAAAATTTAATTTGTCTGCATAAAATCACATGCTTCAAAAATCTCATTCCAATCATCAGTCACTGGATGTCCTTAGGTATGAGGTGACTTTACCCATACCGCCCCAACCAGAGACACTACTGTCTGAAGCCCTCCTTTCCCTTGAGATTTATTGGTTATTCTCCAATACCCTTACCAATACACACATACAAACACACCACTGCTGTATCAGAATGTTAAAATACACGTCCCTCTGTAGAAATAGCTATTTCTTGACCATGATAGAAGCTTGTATTAAAAATAAATAAATAATAATAATTTTAAAAAGCTCATCAAAAGGTATAGTGATGATAAGAGAGTCACAATTTCTCTCCTGAAGGTGTTCATGTGTCAAATTAGCTCCACTGATTCAATCTCATCATCCCAGGAGCTCGTTGGAATATTAAAAAGAGTAGCAAACCTAAATTCCACAGTCACTTATCAAGGATGAAATTGCACACTCAGGTCTTAAATTAAAAGTTCTTGCTGTGACATTGCTCCCATGAGCCAGTGTGACCAAAATGCTGAAGAGCAGACAAAATTCCTAACCAAATTGAATTTTGACTCATTCACATATTGGGAAGGTGGAGTTGGTGTTATGGAGCCAGACATATTTAAAGGATGCAAACCATAAAGATGAAAGAGACACCATGGATCGTGGTTTTCATCTAACACCAGGATAAGTCCAGGCAATAAACATAAACAGTAAATGAAACAATTTTACTAGTTGGAACACAGCCATATGCAAAATAAAATAAAATAAAATAAAATAAAATAAAATAAAATAAAATAAAAAATCAGGAGCTAGTTAGTAAGTGTACAAGAATGTCTCAGGTCCTCCAGGGAGCCTGAGAAAGCTATAAAAGCTCTCATCCTTCAGAACCTTTCTGTCTTCTCTAATCCCTGTAGGCACAGCAGACACTATAATTTTGATTTCAGTTTTATAAAGTTTGGCATTGAGACACGCCTTTACTGGCAGCAAGAGCAAAGAGAGTATCCCACTTCTGTTCATGGGACCAAATTCTTCAATCTGTTCAGAGATAAACAGATGCAAGTTTATCAGTCTAGAAAGAAGATAATGACTGGTTTTTGTTTGTTTGTTTGTTTCCTAGCATGTGTACAATATCATGCGCTATTTTTTATGCTGCTGTTGTTCTGTCTGGTACTGTATTATTGCACACATGCTGCCCAATTACATAAGCCCCAATCTAACATGGGATGACATTTCTGAAGCCAACACAGTAATAATTCAAGAAGCAGTTTATCTTGTCTAGAAAAATTCTTTGGAACACAATAATCTAGCTTATATTCTGCAGCACTGAATAAAACTTTCACTTCTTTCAGTTTTAGGATGGTACAACACTTGTTGCTACAGTAATTTTATTACAAAAAGGGCAGCCTGTGGTATGAATTAAGGGAGGAAATCACACTTTAGTGGTTTTTTTGTTTGTTTGTTTCCTTATAAAAATAAGCAACATACCAGACTTTTCTCCTTTCTGAATACACAAAGGAAATATCCCAACTTCAGCAAGACTTTATAAACACAGAGGTTATATCTGCAGAGGGGTTTAATGCAGTCAATTGGATTAAAGCTTATCAGAGTTGCGGATGATTACAACAGTAGAAAAATGTATTTCTTTTAGGGAGAAATGATGCTGTCTGTCCACGTGGATATGTTAGAGATAGTTTAACTGTAGTGCCTCAGCCATGACTCTCCAGTCACATTGCTAACGTGCAATTGTAACTCCTCTGTTGTGTTAGATAGGCAGACTGAGCTCCATAAGAGAAAGTTATTTTGCTGCAACTGTAAATGAAGGATGACTTCTTTGGAATGAATCCCCTTTAATCAAGCAATAGCTTCAGTTGAGACAGCAAAAAATCATATTATACATTTAATTCAGACTAGCCTTCTGCTGTATTATAATATCAAACTGCTAACTTTCCATTCTCTTCTGTTGTTAATTATTAAGAAAACCTACTCCTTGAAATTATGGATTCTTTCATCGAACTGATGTACCTCCTTTAATTTATCTTCAGTAATGACTGTAGTCTATATAACCTTGTCAACATCTTTCTCTGGCCTTAATCAGCATCAGACTGTATAGATAAAGATTCCAAGTAAGAAATTTCACAGATGGCAGGCTCTGAGCTGTGTGGGGAGACAGAATACTGAATCACCCAGAGCTTTCACATAGAACTTTTCAAGCCTATTTCCTTCAGGGACCAAAGCTCCCAGCCTCTAAAGACCACCTTTATTACAACACAGTCAACCATGCTAGAGACAAAGCAACTCCAGAAAAAGTTCAGATCTGCTAGGCAAAACAGATAGATCTAAGTATATAGAGACACAGTGAGAAAGAGATGGAACTTAAAATCTTTTATCTCTCACAAATACATGTCCCAGGCCAGCAAACTTCAATAACTAATTCATTTGCAAAAACATCACATAGTCTTCTCTTCCTCACCTCCACCACTTGCTGGAGTCTGCTCAGAGTTGCCAAGAGGTCTGCTGCACCCCTCAAGAGGCACTCAAGGGGTTGCAGCAGCTTGCCACCTCTCTCCTTCCACCTTCACCCTTAGCAAACTCAGGTGCTCTCAAGAAAAGCATAAGCACCTTTCTTTTAAAGGGTTCCTCTTAAGTATCACAGATAGGTTAAAAAAGTCACAATCTCCTTCCAGTTTGTAGATCAAACTGAGAACAGATGAGTGGAGGTAGCACTTCAGCACTCCCCATAATTTCTAGTGTTTCTCATATTTCTCCAGATTTTCCGAGAGTATCTCTACCTCTCTGTCCTTTTTTTTTTTTTTTTTTTTTTTTTTTTTTTAATAAATAACTCCTCTTACTTATTATGTCTGAAGGATGAGGAGAAATATGATTTCCATCAGTGAAATTTTCCCTGAATTTAGGCTATCGCACTTCTCATTGAAGGGGAGCTCATTCCCTTTCTCAAGTGAGCCTATTCCTCCATTCTCATCCCTCTTTGAAGAAATCTGTGTCAAATTAACAATTTTTCATAGAAGAGTGATATCAAAACAGTTAAAGGGCCCATTTCCATCTCCATAGTGCAATAGGTAAAGGGTATTTAAAGAAAATAAGCAGAAGCAGCTTGCTTACTTTAAGATTGCCTGCTTATGCTACAACAGGAGGCATACCCGTTGCAGGGGAACCTCGTCTGTTTCTAGCCTTTGACAATTTTTCTTCAGCTAGATTTACCATATATAGAAAAAAAGGAAAAATGTTGTCCGCAACTGAAATCTGACTCATTCCCATTTAGCAATTTATTTGAAGTTATTTGCACAGTAGTTTCTGGCATGCATGATGTGCAAACAGACCTGTTTCACCACAGACAGGATGGAAAATGGGCTGAGAGCATAAAGAAACACAGGCAGACTCAGAATATGATGCAGCACAAATTTAATGAGGCTGAGGAATGGAAGGAAGCAATGTGAAGTGTAAGGAATACATTTCCAAGGTCCAGTAAGGACAATACCCACTCATCCCTCTCACAATGACACACTCAGCAAAATGAGATCTTCCTTCTTTGTAACTTAAATGGACTGTACTAATTCAGTCATGCACAACTTCTAATAATTACATATTTTACCTAGTCGTTATCAAATACAAAAAAGCATAAGAGAACAAGACATCTGATCAGAAATATAAAGTAAAGCATAACAAAAGACAAGCAAAGGCCTGATTTTATCAGATGCCAAGCTCCCACTGCTCCATGCACTTCAGGTGGAGTTGTGGGTGCCTAACACCACATATGAAAACTATGGCCATGAGCTCTCTCCTGCGTCTGGTCGTGCCTCAGCATTTCTGGTCATATCTTCGCACTTGCTCCTCATACTTTAGCATGGCCCACAGAAGCCACTGCGGTAGGTGTTGTAGCGACGGTAGGGCCGGCTGTACCCACTGCCCAGGCCTGGATAGCCAAAGCTCCCAAATCCCAAGGAGCTGCCACCAGAGGAGATGGGGACCCCCCCAGCACTGAGAGCGCTCCCCACTGCTGCAGATGCTGAGGATCCCACAGCGGTGTTCTGGGGGAAGGAGCTGAGGATGGGGCCAGGCAGGGTAACCACCACAGGAGAGGGCTGGATCACCACTGTTGAGTCCTGGCACTGCCGGACGCAGGGCTCATTGCAGCTGTTGGCAAGTGGGGTTGGGCCACAGGGGGTGGGGGGACACAGATCATAGCAGGACATGGCTCTGGGGTGGAGGTAAATCTGAAACAGAAGGAAAAAATGCCATACAACAATTGGATTAAACTTCTCTTTAATATAGCAAACTAACAAGAGATTGCATGTGGAGCAAGATTAAATTTTTGCTCCAGAGTGCTTTGAAAACAGGGTTGAGTTTGCATTTTCTTTAAGGAGACTGCTAAGGAAGGTAGCACTAATGCATTTTGCTTGGTAACTTACCCTGAAGCCTCCGTGGTTAGTAAACTCACCCAGGAACCGGGGCATGTAGCGGTGCTGAAAACCTCGTCGCTCACACTGCAGAGAGTGCCCTAACCACATGGCCATAGTGCTACCCTGGAAAAAGGGAACTTTGAACACTTCCCCTTGCAGTGGCTGCACACAGGAAAGCTATTAGGGCTCGTTGTGTCCTAGAGAAATGGAGGCCGATTCTGTAGCTTTCAGAGGAAGGTGCTCAGCTGGAATGTGTAAGACCTCGCCTGTTATTCCTGATCCAAGTCTGGCATATTTGCTCAACAGTCAGGGATGACAAGCATCCTACCCAAAGCTAATACAGGAAATAATCTTCCCCATTTCTTTGTATCGCTTTCTTTCATGCAGGTCCCATCTTGGAGGTCCCTTCTCCCAATTTTAAGACACTGGAAAATAGAAACTGAAGCACTCGACATTTGTTTGGTAAGAGATGGAAGGCAGGCAGATGAATTCAGGAACACTTCCACTTTTTGTCTTGCTATTAACATTGAAATCAGTACCTGATCTCAGAATCTACCATGGAAATCTGTCCAGTTATTTGGAACATGGGGAGGCAGTTGGTTAAAGGTCACTCCTTGCATACAGAACTATGAGTTGGGATTCAAAGACAGGCATGGAGTGAGCCTTTCTGTATGATGAGCTGGTGACCCAGGAATGCAAAGAATAAAATGCCAGTACTGGCCCCCTATTTCTCTGAATGTCTGTTCTTTGATACATATTCCACAGACCATCACACTACTCTGAACAGACCTAAGAATTTTGACTGCAGATTTTTTTTATGTTCAGTTGCCATATCTAATAACTCGTTTGGATCTTGAAGTTGAATAAATGGATCTTACTGTCTAACTAACATGCGTCTAACTCCCCCATTCCATGATTTTTATAACTGGACACAAAGAGAAAACATTCTCTTTCATATGAAAAGCCCTCCCAGCTTCCTCCCTCAGAGGAAAAAATATATATTATTAATAATATTTTTTTAAAAAAACAATCTACTACAATATTAGAGAGGAAAAGCTACAAAATCATCAAGGCAACAGTTCAACATATAGAAAGAGAACAAATGAGTTCAGACTTACCCTATACACGAAGGCAAGGAAGGCAAGAGAAATGGATGGGAGAATCTTGAGTTGCTCAGGTTTTATACTGCATCCCAAGTTGCCTGACAACTTGGGACATTCTTTGTGCATGAAGTTATTTATGAACCACTACTGATTACATGTTTTTTGCTTCAGTATTTGTGCTTATTACTGCCTCACTTCCTTATCTTGTGGCATGCATATCTGACCACAGGTTTCTTTCATCTTAAAATATTCTGGGCCAAGTTAATTTCTGGTAACATTAGAATAATTAATTCAGAAAAATTTATTCTGCCTTCAAAACTCTTTTGGATCTGCCTGGTGTCATTAAAGGAGATTAAGCTGAATTTACATAATACAGTCCCTTGTACAAGCGCTCCTCTGCAAGGTAAATATTGTTGCAAATCATGAAGAATTTCAGCTTTTAATGAGTTGGAAGCCAATCCATGAGCAGCTGTAGTTTGGGGATTCCATCTGCTCTCAGGGAGAAGAGGAAACAGACTGAGTTTTTCAGAAAATGGTGGGAATGCACATACAATTTACACCCAACTCAGGCCTCAAAATGAGAGAAAAAACTCAATATTGCCAAAGTGAAGGGAAATGAAGAACTCTGTGAGAATCAGGAGGAAGTGAAAAGAGTTATGGCTGTATACAAAGACTGAGATATAACTAGAAAAATTAAGATACTATTTCTTTGACATGAAAAAAAAAAAAAAAAAAAAAAAAAAAAAAAAAAAATT
>CM021789.1:1647314-1660100 GCA_011076525.1 Nettapus auritus
AGGGAAAGCACAGTCAGCGTGTCAGCAGCAGCCTGACAGCCTACTGGCCAAGACAGAAGGCATAGTCTGGGGAGCACGGACAGGCTGTGCCAGGACAGAGAGGGGCTTGGGAGCCTGGGTCCCCAGGCGCCCCTACAAAGTCAGCCCAAGATCTCCTCCCACCTCTCCACACAGCAGCAAGTAGCAGAGTCATGGAGGGAGCAGAGTCAAGGGACAAGGCCCACACCAAATATACATGGAGGCAAAGACTCAGTCAAGAACAGAAGGCCAAGGGGAGAAGAGAAAGAGGGGAGTGAGGAGAAGGCACTTGCAGCTCACCTTGTTCACCAAGGAGGAGAAGACAAGAGAAGTGGATGAGGGAGCTTACTGTTGGATGGACTTTTTATACTCTTCTAGGCTGCCCCAGGCCCAGAGGAACCCTATGCGTTTGTAATTTGTGTACCAACAAGTTCATCTTGAATGCAAAGCAGTCCCTACTAGTGACACAGTCTTTGAGTTTGGTGCTTGCAACACTCCCAATGCAGTTGCTTGCTAATGGTATGTCTCTTCAACCTCAGATCCTTGTCTTTTGCATCATAATTGCAGATCAAATGAATTTCATTCACAGTATTCTTTATTCATATAATTTGTCCATTTATGGTACTCTGCTTGAAAAGCAATGATCTTTTCCTCCTCTCTCTCTTAGTTTAGTCACTTACTTTTCTTGGGGCCATTTAGAAGTTCGTATGATGCCATACTCATCCTAAGCAGCTATATAATGAGAAAATTTCCATCATTTGCAGAAAATATTTTCCAGGTATTTTTCAGTAGTTCTTAGATTTGTTGTATAAATCAAGTTCATATATGGCCTTGATATATATTTTACAATGAATTTTTTTTTTTTTTTTTTTTTTTTTTAGAAATTATAACTACACCACATCCCCTGTGTAATATGAACTTTTTTTTTTCTTGTCAAAGTAATTATTTTTTTTCAGAAATCATATTGTGGTTTCTATTTTATTGTGCCATTACTTTCTAGCATTGTAGAATCTCTAACTACTTTTAATTCCCCATATGCAGCATGTTAACACCACGTTTAAACGTTTAAAAGACACCTGTCAAGTACAGACAAAACTGTCCTCACAACAGGACTTTGAATCATCCATGTACTGGCAGCAGTGGAGACCACAACAGTACAAGAAAAAAAAACATCTCGTCAAATATTTGAGATGAAACTCAATTGTCAAAGTGTTGCACCTGTTGACTTAGGGATGATGACTTAGGGATTTAGCACAGATGAGCTGTTTTCTTTTAAAGCAATCCAAAATTATTCTACAGAGCATTTCTCATCTGATGTTGGATATGGGCTATTGAACCAGTTGTTTTCCTTGTCTAGTTATGGATGTAATACACTAAGATTTTATGTACTTGAAAAACAATGTTATATGCAGAACATCCACTTAAAGTATTCAGACACCTCTCCTATAGGAAAAACATTAAATCAATTGACATCATGAGAAGATGGCATCCATGTAATTGCTTGGACACATACTTTCTGTTGATTTATTACCATACCAAAACACAGAAAACCAAATTCTTCATTGAGGTGGTGTACTAAATAATCACTTATATTAGATTCAGATAATTTGAGTTGGTAATTTTGGCTAACCAAATGAAGAAAAATGAACAAAGTCTGAAGCTTGATTTTTTTCTCCATTGCATGAAACATTTCTGAGAAATGTTTTATTTTTGTTCATTAAAATCATGCCTAATGCATCATGACTACAGCAAAACAAGAATTCGATTATGAAGGGATCAAATAATATATTTATCAGTGTTCCTACAAAACATCACATCCAGTTTTGTTATGTTATGATTATTATTCTGTGAGTTCAGTACTTATTTCTCTGTCCTCATTAGAGCATGAGTCAAGCCCACTATCATCCTCAAAATATATTTTACTGCAACTGAGAAAGAAGAACAAATTAATTGGGAATTCATCCAATGGTGATCTTTGAGGTGAAATAAGTGATCAATTACCTGATTTATGGAAATTTTTTATAAAATATTATTTCATTCTATAAGTGTATTTCACTTAAAATAAAGTCTTCTACCTAGCAATATCACCATCTTGATCTTTCATTTACCTCTATTATATGTTTAGAAGCAACTGAGGTGTGTCTGTCTGCATATCCCTAGGGCTGTTTAACAATATTGAAGCTTCTTCTTTGGCTTCTTTAAAGTTAGAACTTCAAAGTTAGTCTCAAATATTCATTAATGGTTGAGACATACAAAGTGCATAGAGTATGTAAATATTCCAAGTATATGACAAAATTTAAACAGGCATGTAACCTGGATATTAACATCACTTTAAATTTGAGAGTCATGGTTACTCCATAAGCAGACAACATTTAATAGCTTCAAACCAGGGTTATTACATTTTTCATTAAAAAGTAGTTTTGTGTGTCATAATAGTAATCTTATATAAAAATTCTGGAGCAGATCTTCATCTACTCTAAATTCTTATGACTATATAATGGAGCAGCACCAGGCAACATAATAAGGCTGGAATATGGTGGGGTTTATTTTTGAAACCACCAACACAAACCACCCACTTTCCCAAGCATTAGCCTGCTGTCACAACTTCTGTGTCTGTTCCTGTCGTTACTGCAAAATTTGCATTTTATACAAATTCTGTGACTTATTGCTTCTCTCTGTCTTTCACTAGCTTGTCCATCTCAGTGAAAAATTATTTCCTCAGTTCTGCTAAGAGTAGACTAATTAAAGCGTTTACCTGCATAGCTAGCGCCATATGTCTGCTCCAGATTCATAGTAAAAATTTACACCCAGTGATCCCAAGGCAAGTAGGCTTCCTCAGGTGAGAGAAGGAAGGATTTGAGACTTGCCATAAGAGTGAAAAGACTGCTACACTGTAATTGCTTCTACTTCAGTGTGTTGTCTAGACAGAAAATTGTACTTTGGTTTTTTGTTGTTGTTGTTTTGTTTTGTTTTAGAAAAAGATCTTTCTGGCCTTCCTCGCCCTTTCTGATGGATGGAAGCATTCTGTGCACAAGCTTTGGTTGCCCCCCAGGATGCTTGTTTGGGCACTAATCCTGATTAAAGGGTCTGTCAGTCAGAATGAGGGTCAAAATTGCAGCCACAAAGATGACAAAGTTTTTTCCTATCCTGCATAGTTCATCCTTGGGCTGTTGTGTCAGAAGCTGTAGCTGACAGCCCACAGAAGAAGCTCATTAGAGAAAGTACCTCACATACCCTGAGATCTGCCCTTTCCTACAGACAGAGTTCCTATCTGGAGCTGTTTACCTGCTACTTGTTTGCTTTTCTAATAGAGTATTAAAAAGAAATAATTCTGTAAATCCCTTCTAAATTATAAGGTGTGTTAGAAGGATCCCTGGGGCAGTAACTCTTATCAGGAAGCTCTGTGGCCTCCTTGGATCAAACGTCATATCACAAGTATTCATTAATGATTTATACATGCAAAGTGCTGTGTTATTATACTTAAAGTGTGGTACTGGCTTCAGACACCCATGAATTGAGTAATAGCATCCCTTTACGATAAACAGATCAAAGTCACGCATGTTATACCACCAATCAGGTCTTAATCAGGTCATGATTTCTTGCCTCATAATGCAATTTTTTTCCTACACTGCATTCCCATTAGATCTCACTCCCACCTTAAAGAATCTTGGATGACCCCAGTAGATGCAAATAAACACCATTCCATAGATTTCTGTCATTCCAATGATTTTTAGCACCAAGGTTAGAAATAATAATGTTTATCATATTGTCTCAGCATAAAAGCCACATCAGTGACAGATTTTCTCTTTTTATAAACATATTTGAAGGACTGGTCCCTTATCAATGGCACGATTACTGGTATATTTAGTAGGCTGCCTATCATCAGTCCAATGCACTTGTTCTCCAGTCATCTCTCCCTTCAAATCACATTTAGCTGTGGTACTCACAGGCAGATGGGCTGGGAGTTGGAGCCCACTGCTTGGAAAGTTAGACAGACCATCACAGTGACTAGTTACTTCTGGATTTAAATTTGAAGCTGCTCAGAGATGTCTTGGCTTTCAAGGCAAATCATTTCTAAAACTCTCTCATTTGAGGCATTGTGGCTTTGGCAACCAAAACCTCTGATCATTTTTCAGTAGGAGTGAACATTAGCTTTCGCTGTAAAGCAGGAGGCATTTGGGTGACTTCTTTTCCCTTCTTTCTCCCTAGATGTCTCTCACAGCTTTTACCCACCTTCAAAGCCAGGATCTCAGAGAATGGATTACAGGGAATCACCAGGCTCCGTACAAAGCAATACTGAAGACAGTTATTACTTTAGTGCCCTCTGTCATTGGCCCTGTCCAGAGAATCTGTATGCTCAGGGGTACTGAGTGCACAGGAACTGATATACAGGGAGAAGAATTTTTTATATTTTTTTTGCTCCCTAATTTTATAATCTTATTCTCTAAGAAAGCTGGCTCCTACCCTCAGACCAGCGGTATAATTTGGTTGCATATGGTCTTAGCAATCAGCTCTTTGGGCAATGTTGATAAGCAGTAAAGAGGACTCTCTCATAATACTTGAATTACATTTATAGTTGTGTGTGAAAAACTCTCTCAGCAAGTTTAATGTATAAACTCCTGAACTATATAAGTAAATCTCTTTGGACAAGATGTTGAAAGAAATATATCTGTGGTAACATCTTATCTAATGAAAGATTAGAAGATTTCAACATAGAAAGTGTTTATGCTCCACTACCTTTCTCTAAAAACTATTTAATTTTCTTACTTGCTAATATTTCCCCTTTTTTTTTTTTTAAAAAAAATAATCTTTCAATCTGCGGTCCTCATCTTCTAAAGTATTGCTGTACAGTAGATGTCTTTGTAAAGGTCCCAAAGCAATGACAGTCATTGGAAACAGCCTACGGAAGTTTCATATTAAAGGATTTCAAAGCACTCTGCAAATCCTCATTAATGATTTATACATGCAAAACACTTATTATCATATTTTAAGTATCCAGCATGATTGCAGTGTTTTAAAAGAGTTTCAAAGTCACCCTGAAATGTGTCAAGGTTATTAATATACATTCTCTAGTTATGTATTAAGGTGTTTGCAACATATGCATTTTTGTTTGATTTTCATTTGAAAAGTAGCTTTGTACTGCTGTCAGGTTTCTCAAAACATGCAACAGGAAGAAGGAAAAAAAAAAAAAAAGAAAAAAAGAAAAAAAGAAAACCTGAACCTTCTCACACAAAATCATTTTCTCAGAAATTACACAAATGAGCAGCTGCTTACTTGCCCTCTTCTATGTATGTGCAAAAAAGAAAGAATAAGAGTTGTGTAAGAGTGCATGATTTGCACATGTAGTTAATTTTGTTTGCGTTTGCAGGGGGAGTCTCAGAAAGACCTGAAACATTCATAGACTCAGATTGAAAAATTAGTGACAAAATAAATACCTTTCAATTCCAGAGGCCGTTTTCAGAGTCAGGAGAATGATTCAAGTGGTATTTTAGGTTCTTCTGCACTTCTAATGAAAGAAACCTAAAGGCAGAATATGAAGGTCACAAGTGCTTATCAGGCCAGTCCGGCACATGCAAACAGCATGAAGAGCTTACTTCTGGAAATAAAAATCTGGGTAGGTAAATAACTCACACACAGAAATAAATAAATAAATAAATAAACTTTTGTAATCCTTCAGTTAATTTAAGAAAATCCCCACAACAGAGGCTTCCTGTTTCTCAACTTATTGTTTCCTTTACTTGTTTCCTTGATTTGTTTCTCTTTAGCTATTCTCCGAAAAGCAGATAAATCCACCTTAATGAAATTGTTCCTTGGTAACCAACTATTACTTAAAGGATGATTTTGAATGTAGTTTTTTCGTTAAGGGGATTTCTTTTTAATAAACATCATTTTATTCCATAGGCATTAATTTGCATGCTTTGATAATTGCAGATTTGTTAAATGACAGCTTAGGTTTCAAAAAACATAAAGGAAGCCACAGATTTTAACTAGGGATGATAACAATACTTTAGCTTTGAAAAACTTGGATTTTTTTTGTTTTATGGAGGAAAAAAAAAATAAAATAAAATAAAATAAAAAAAAAGCAATGCTCACTATTCAAAACAGTTTGAGTCTCCAGCCGTCTTGAAAAGTTATATTTTGTCCAGATCAAGAATGTTTCCACAAAACTAGGATTTATAATCCCTTTGGATGCTTATTCCCTCAGATTCAAATTCAGGTCTCTTTTCTCTAGAAGTAGTTATCCCAGAGAGAAGGAGACCCCATTACCGAAACCACTGGCCTAGTCATGGTCACACACACTTCTGACATCTTAGGGACTGAGCTTTTGCACCAAATCCTCCATTTTATTGTAGAAACAGCACTGGGAAAATATGACTATAATGGGTACTCTTGGAGTTCAATCATTTATTAAAACTCAGGTCTGCGTTTACTTCCTGACTGCCACAGATTTCCTATGTCATTTCAGGACATGTCAAAAATTGCTCACTGTGCTTTTCTCAACTGACAGCCCCTCCCTTAATCCCTGTGCATTAAAGTTGCATTTGTAAGAGATAATAATCCCTCCTCTTTTGTTTCTCAGGTCTAATCAGTTCCAATGCTTGCTGTTCAATGCATGGACATGTCCTTTGTTTGCCTGATACAACACAATCTTAGTGAAGACTTCAAACAGTTGCTGGAATTCAAATTATAAATACGATAAATGCCAAGGAAGAAAGCCTGTTTTACTCCCGGCTGTTCCATTGCTCACCAAGTGACCTCTGGTGATTCATTTAGCCTCTGTGCCTCACTTTATTAAACCTAGATAATAACTAGAATTAAAATTTGCTCAAGGCAATGAAAAATTAAGCTGCGAGGGAAGTTAGGTAGCATTCAATATATTGCCCAAAATTGCAAAGAAAGTAAAAGTCTTAGGGAGCCCCACAACATAATGTGACAAGGGGCTGGAAAAAGAGGATGCAATGAGCACAAAGCACTGACCAATCTCTGGGACAGCATCTAGAAAGGAGTCAGAAGATGCATAAGAGGAGCAGTGACTATGCTAAGCCTGGATTAATCTCACAAAGTGCTTAAACCACAGAAGATGAGCATAGTTGGCAGCTAAGGTGTTTGTGTTTTTGTTTACCGGACGCTTCCAGTTATCTTCCTGTACTGTTTACTAAAGACCGTATCCAGTTTGCCTGAAGTGCTTTCAGCAGAGCCTCCATAGGGCATTGCCCTGGTTCAAGCAAGGTCCAAGGATAACCAAAACCCCAGCCCTGGGGAATGAATAGCCACCACTGCTCTTGGGCTCCTGCATGGCACCCACATGAGTGTCTCCCACTGGGGGGGCTCCTTGTCTGGACCATCACAGGGATTTTTGTTCTCTGCTTAAAAAACTAAATAAATGGGCACTTCTAGTAATTAAGGGATCTTCTGCATACAACAGCTTTCATTGCTAAGAATGGCACCAGTGGTGTGTTATAGTTGGTTAAAAACTGCATTCAAAAAAGAAAAAAAAAATCAGGTTTATCCTGACTTGGCATATGAGAAGCACATTGTGTGAATTTTATATTGTGGTCAAATTGCAAGAACCAGAATTTTGTTAAAATAATTTATTTAGTAGATTCATTCAAAATATATAGTTCTCCAGGTATGTGTGTGACCATACCTGCAGCTCTTCAGCTGAGTGCTCAGGCAGTTTAATTATACAGGTAGATTTTAGGACATTCCTACCTGCCTTTACTCTTTTCTTCCTGGTGTGCTCAGAAATCCTATTTTTAATCAGAAAACTGATTTTCCCCATTTCTTAACATGGTCCTAAAAAACAACCTGGCCAAGAGGTAACAACACTGTGCTGGGGAGGAAAAATAAATATCAAGGCAGCTCTAAGGGTTAAACAAAAATCCACCTTTTTACTCCAGACTTGCCACCTTCTGGCAGAAGGGAAGCACCGATTTCACTCAATGGCATTCCCCACAAATGCCTATTCACACAATAAAGATCAACACAAGACAATTGAGAAACTTAGCTCTTAATCTGTACAATAAAACATTTGCCTTCAATGAATAGAAGCTATCTTACATATGTTATGCAGAAGGAATAGGCAAATTTTTCCCCATAGCTTCAAGCAGACATTTGATTTTGAAATATTTTAGACAAATCAGGGTAAATGCTTTGGTAATCTCTGCAAAGACTGAAGGCATGTTGAAGCACAGGCACGAGCACAACATATATGGCAGGGAGTCAATCTGAGTTTAAAGTTTCGTAACAAGGATGGAGAATAGAAGCAAAACGGACCAAACATGGGAAAATCGGCTCAAAATAAATATACTGCATTATGCAAACTTGCAGCGTCCAGTCACCAGCCTTGACTACAGTCCTCCTTCAGGACTGTGAAGTGCTAATGAAATAAGTAATATATTTCAGCTTTAGATCTTTACTGTCTCCAGCGCGGCTGGTACATCTCTTCTCCAAAAGGAGGACCCTTCAGGGCTCCTCACATATCTTGATAAAGCAGTGATGCTACCTTTCATCTGGACAGGGAGGTCTTTCCTGGAGTCCTCTCAACTGGGTCACTTCTCTTAGTTACTCCAGTCCCAGAAAGCTTTTTATTCCTGTAATAAACTTCATTGTTTTAAAGCAGATTTCAGGCTATGGAACCCCACAACAAAGACCCTGCTATCAAAACTACCGTTTCTCTTTCACAAAATTTATATTCCAAGTGAAAGGGAACCATTGCGTGGTACTAGGAAGATGACATGCCTGCCTCCCTTGCCTTACAAACTTGATGAAGGATTCATCTGTTTGTAATTATTTACCCAAAGTTTTCCTTCATATCATAAGTTATCTGTATCTTGGGAGGATGTTCACAGGGGTCCTAGGGCAAAAGCATTTACAGAGACTTGTGAACAGAACAAAAGATTTCAGACCAATTCCCAGTCATTTATGCAGATAAAACATTCTGCATCAGTTATGCTAATGCAACACAGTGAGTTCTATTGTACTACACAAGTGTTTCCAAACATGTAAATTATCCATATCTTTAGTATTGCTAAAATATTTTAATTAAGAACTTTTAAGTATTTTAATTAAGAACATTCTGAGTTATGAGCTGCTGTGTCATGTGACTGACATCAAAAACTCTTCTATCTACACTAACTTCTCCAGAAGGCTGTTCCCAAGTGAATCCTGGTTTCCTTCTCCTCATTTAACATGCTTCTGTCACACTGATTTGCTCTTTAAAGTAACTAGAAAAACATTTTTAATTCTACATCTTTGTCTCACTCATAAAAATCTTGACAAACTGACAGCCCTCATTTGCTCTGATTCTTCAGTAGTCTTAGATTATGCTTGTGTCTCTCATGTGTTAAATTAATTTCTAATCAGGATAGAGCTATTTTTTGTGTACGTTCTTTCCAGTCATCACCTTGGTACTGTCACTGGAGAAAAAAAAAAAAAAAAAAAAAAAAAAAAGGCTGGATGGAAACAGCAGTTTCAGAATACAGTCCAATCTGTTGCAATCTTCCCTTTTCTGTAGTATTGCCCTTTTCAACCCAGTCAAAAAAAACACACTACCATGATGCTCTATGACTTCACTTTGAGTCAGTGGCAAAAAAACATGGATGACACCTGCCTGTCTTTAATTGTAAAATGGTCAAACCCTACAAAGAAAGCAGAAATAAATCTACATGCTCCACTCAAATCCTATGTGAGCACTATTTGTAAAGACTAAAGTGGATGTTAAATAACAGAGGTCTCTCCCTAGAAACCAATCCTATTCAAATACAGTCTCACTTGGAAGATGGCTACAGATATATTTAGTTCTCCTTAAACAAAAATATTCACTGAGAGCCATAAAAGCTTCAAGTTAAGCTCCCTGTAAGGAATTTTAGGGGCAAATTCTCTTCTTTTCCATACTGCACACCAGCACAAATTAGGGAAAAAAATAAAATTCTGTTCCCTGACAGCAAGTGGTACTGCTGGTGCTCCCTTGAATTTATTTCACAAACTGAATTTGATGGGGAGTGGGGGGGAGTTAGAGCAAATACATGAATGTGTGGTCAACTTATGATATAACTGAAATGTGGCTAATGAAGTATATCTAGTTCTTTTTGACCCATGAAATGTTAGTGAATCCTGCCTGCAGGGTGTAGTAGCATGTTAGCACACTACGTGAAGGTCCAATAGCTAGCAAACACAAACAGTGAGCAAAACAGTTTCATTACTTGCATGAAGTTATGCATGCAGCAAACTTTGTTTTGCAACTAATTAAGACTGCATGCAAAAAGGGTGTCACATCCTCCAGGCAATTTGACTAAGTGTATAAAAGCATTTGCTACGTAGAACTCTTCTAATCACTTTTCTTAAACTCTTCTCCTTGGTGATCCAGGTAAGTCAATTTTGAATCAATTACTTATTGCTATCTAAATATTATCAAATGATAGGTTAAACTTAAGAAATGGTAAGGGGGTATTCTTTCAGAAATATACTTTCTATTGACCTTTAGTTTTAAGCCAATTGAAGTTTTATACTTCAGAGGTGGAAGCTGGCATTTGCAAACTATGTTAGCGTTCAGGACAACAGTTGATTTAGACTAGGAATGGTATATAAAATTCCCTCAGAACTCTAGAAAGTCTCAATAATTTCATACTGGCAAGCATTCTTTTCATTCTATAAAGACTATGTCACATTAAACAACATTGGAAATAAAAATATTTTTTGTGATGTTCTCACCTTCAGCTGTCTTCACAGAAAGTAGTGTCTTTTAACAGCTGAAGCTGCCCTAAATATTTTTAAAAGCCTATGGAGACTGGAGCACATGTTTTCCTATTAAAAAGCCACTTTACTGCTGGTTTTGTTTAAAATATATTTTAAGCAGTGCTGAATTACAAATCTAGAAGGATCATAAAAATTCTCCTTCACCTCTCTTTGTGGGTTCTGGGATGAGCTTCCACAAGTTGCTGGTCTCCATCACATCACCTGGGGAGCCCTGCCCTTGGACTGATCTGTGGTAGCAATTCTTACCCGTCAGAGGAAAACTAGCCATTCCAGATCCAGCACTTCAGCTGACAAAATATTCTGTTGTTGCCTTTGTCTTACCTTCAAGTCAAAGGCATAGGGTCAATTGGCAAAAGCTGAAGATGCAGCCCTGAGGTTGGGATAGGAAAACACAGACATGTGGCTAAAACAAGACATTTAGATGGAGACAAGAAATCTCCCCTGAATTTTTTTTCTCCTGCAGAGTCTTGGAGTAAATGTTGGGATTCATTTGGGAAATCAGTTTAGGCCCACCCTTTCTGCCAACCCTTAATCTCTTCCACATCAGTTTCATGCTGATCAAGTGAAGAAAATTATCACTTCTCCCTCACTGTGTTTGCTGCACCTAATTAGTGTGGGCACAATTCAGGGCAAGGACTGCCTGTCAATCTATAATTAAACAATGCCCAAGAAAACCTGGCCTTGATATCAGGAGCAGTTTTAAAGAGCTGTGTGATTTCAAATATAAGAATCTGTAATCTGGAGGATAAATAATGAGACTAATAAAAGATGGGTGGATCTCCATCCCAGTTCTTACTGTTCTACTTCTAGCCAGGTGAGGTGAGGTAACTTGCTTCATCCCTGTGTTTTGGTTTTGCCAGTGCTTGGGATTAAAACTGGAGTTTTAACACAGAGTCGGGCTTGGGTTACGGCTCTCAGCAAGGTTTGAACAGGCAGTAGGAGGGAGACAGAGCATTGCAAAAAAAGAGGATACTGGACATCCAATCACCTAAAATACTTGCACTTTGGAATAATCCCAATTGTTATATCTAGCACACAACACTGTCTTCCAAAAATCTTGACATCCAATATGTTATCTCCTTGGTGGACTGACAACCACCTTTTCTCCCCTCCCCTCCTGCTGTGTTTCAGGTCTGGATCCATCACATGTCTCCCTACGACGAGTGCTGCCTGCCGCCGGGGGTGGTATGCCCTGAGCCATTTGCCCTCACCTCCAATGAGACCTGTGTCATTAAATACCCCGACACGATAGTGGACATAGTGGACCCTGACTCGCCACCATATTCTGTGATCTATCCAGGCCCAACTCTCACCACTTTCCCTCAGCAAACCATAGTGGGATCTACTGCGCTGTTCGATATCGGGAATTTACTTGGTTCCAGGGGATCTCTTGGGTTCAGGGGCGTGTGTGGTTCTGGGACAGCATGTAACTCAGGATTACCATTTTTTGATACAGGAAACTGTAATACTTTGTCTCCTCACTTCTCCAAGCCATTTTGTTATAGAACTTGCAGGCCAGCCTAAATCCATGGATATCCGTGCTGGATTAAGTAAAAACGAGAACTGAAAAGACAGATCATGACTAAGTTTATGGATAATGGGTTGTAGAAGTGCTGAGCTCCCACAGTTCCCAGTGGAGTCGATAAAAGCATGGCTTCCTGGCACTAGACCTGCATGAGGACTAGAATTTCCAAACTACAAGAAATTGGAATTTCACCATTGATCTTATTCAAAATTAGGATGAAATGAAAAAGAATTCTCCAAGAAACAAGATTTTCAAAAAAAATATTTTCGGTTTGAAAAAACTGTATCTCTCAATAAATTAAAGATTTTATGCCAACATTGACTTTTTATTATCAATTCATCCTGAAAAAGCAATTTCTTAAAATTATATGACTGAAAATCTTGGGTTCCAAAATGATATTTTTTTTTATCATAATTGACATTCACTTTGCTGAACCAGCATTTACCACAAAAAAAAAAAAAAAAAAAAAAAAAAAAAAAAAAAAA
>CM021789.1:1660200-1671653 GCA_011076525.1 Nettapus auritus
CGCAAAAAAAAAAAAAAAAAAAAAAAAAAAAAAAAAAAAAAGGCAAAACAACAACAACAAAAGCAATTGTAACAGCAGATTTCATTGTGAAATATTTGTGAGCAAAAAAAGAACAACCTATGCAGAACCATGGAACTGGAGATTCACTGTAGACCCTCATCAAGTCCTGGAACTCTTCTGATTATATCCTATCCATCTAATTTTGTGCATGTATATTCAGCTTTTCATTCGCATTAAACATTACCATGCAGCATGCACTTTTTGTTTTTCCTTTTTTTCCCCTACACTCTATTTTTGAACCCTTATGAGTCCCACCACAAGCGGTGCTGTCACTTGCCTGAGGTACACCACCCACACCAGCATTAACTAAATCACTACCTGTTGTTTAGAAACCTTTGCATTTTTTAAAGCATCCATCCCAACTGCATTTTTGCGTGGAAGAAAAATGCTGTTGTATTCAGAGGGGGCTATGCCCTGCACAGCAGAGCAGTGGTTCACAGGAATCCACCTGGCTGCAGCAAAACGGAGCACCATGAAATACCCTCCACACTCCTTCCCCAGTTGTTAGGAGCACAGACATGCACAACACATGCAGATTTTCAGAATGTCTTGAGTGCTGCCATGAGTTTCCTAGAAAACTAGCAAGTCTATTCCCCAAAAATTGTGTAAAATCATCAGCTGAGCACTCACGGGCAGCAGCAGGGCACTGTGACATCCTCTGGGTTACTCTGCTGGGACAACTTGCGCAAAAATCACCTGCAACCTGGATACGTGCAACTTAAAAATGCAAAGCAAACATCAATTGTCCAACAGACAATAACAGCTAGAACTAATGAGCTATTAGGCTAAGTATTAATGTGCTGAAGATGCCAAGCAGGGGAGTGATTCTGATTTAAATTGTCTACATTCTGTGACTGGAAGGACCAACTCCTTCTCCCCTACCCCAATATCCTGTGCTTCCAAAATGTTTGAAAAAAAAGACAAGCAGAAGGGGATGCATTTGAGGCTAGGCCTGTAGCAGTAAATCCATGAAAAATGACATAAAAATTCGTACCCTGAAGTCAGAGACAAATGCTGATGCCTCACAAGATTTTTCAAGTGGAAACCTCCTTCCCCCAATGTAATTCCCAGAGGACTATTTCCAACAGCCCTCCCCATCCCCCAGGACATCCTCTCCATACTCATCTACTTGAGCTCTTGGAGTCTGCAAATTAAAGCTGTAGCTTCTATTCCCGTAAATTAGACCCACTTCTGACGGATTCTACGTGATCCTTGCAGTAATAGCACATATCTCTGAAGTTTCCAGATTATTTCATAAACATTCATTATGTTTGTACACACGCAGTGTTGCAAAATTAAGTGTATGCCTTCAGATTTAGACATCCAGCTTTTGAGTAACACCCACACTTTAGAAATGTGTAAGGATTTCAAGACGCATTTTGCAGGTTGAGATCATTATTTTACAGTTTTTCATGAAAACAAGTTTTTCTTTTTCTTTCTTTTTTTTTTTTTTTCCTCCATTTTGAACAAAGCATCTCTCACATACCCTAAGGATTTTAAAGTGCATGGGACAAATGCCAAGAGAGTGGAATCCAGATATCTCCCTCTCTCTCCTCTTTAGCAACCCAGTATGCATTATACTCAGTTTGCATAGGGCATGAATACAAAATATTCATGTATTTTGAATATGTGCACCCTGCAATAGTCCAGCCCCATGAACATATCTCACGTAGTGGTTTATGTAATAGCAGATCAACTAGTCAGGCACTAGTAGCTACTTCTCACCTGCAAAGTCACCTCACTGTCTGCTACCACCACACATATCCTACAGATTTAGCTGTGACACTTGTCCTAGCATTGGTGATGGAGGATCCTGGATCCTTCAGGCCAAAGTCCACAACAAGGGGAGGGTGTATATGTTCCTTGTTATTCCTTCTTCAAGGATCTGTGTAAGGCTTGTGTTGGTCACAGACCCGTAAGTGACCTGGCATACAGATGTAATTTTGCTGCTGATACAGTCAGCTGCTACGTGGTCCCAACCCTCAAACAACAGCCATCCTAAAAAGGAGGGCAGGTGTGCACAGCACTGATGTCAACACTGGGAAGCTCCATGGAACTCTGTACTGCAGGAAGGGGAAGAACTACTGGGGTCCAGGTTGTGTACTAGACGCCTGCTTCTATTGCTGCACACTGTTTCTGTACAACCTGAGCTTTGATTTAATCAGATTTATACTCCCAACTGGCCCCAGCAGTTTGGGAGGTGCTTCTCTGAGGGTCGCAGAGACAAAATCATTCACTAGGAAATCTCTCTTCAAAATAATGCCCAAGTGTTTTGTATTGATTTACATAGGCAAAGTGCCTATTATAAAGTTAATATCACTTAACTCAACTTTGATGCTCTGGAATCAGATCTTTACTAAGAAGTAGCTATTTATCTGGACCAGATGCATTCAATAATAAATCCTGAGTGTGCAAAAGGACTGTTCATCCATGAGGTAGGCTATGTTCCTGATTCTCCCTAACATTCTCTTCTACCCCTCTTCCATTTCAGAGATCTTCTATGTGCATGCAGAATAATCTACTCATAATATTTGTATTCTTGCCTTTTCTTTATTCCCTAAATTGCTACTTCTACATTCCTTATCCCTACCTAATTTCTGGTCTGCCCTCTAAAGGAACTGTTCGGTAATAACACCTATTCTATGGCTGTTTTAGAAGAAACAAGCTCAAAATTCTCATCCCAAACTCATTTTTACTTTTTCTGCACCAACCACAGGAACAAAACAAATTGAACCCAACCTTATCAGGCTCTGAACACAAATATCAAGTAAAAAAAGAGCACTTTAAATTATGCATACAAACTTCATTCATGACACTTTACTGACACAGTAATCATCACTTCCAGTCCCTGAGGTCTGAGTACTTTTACAACCATTAAGGGCCAGACCCCCAGGCTGCGATGTGGGACACTGGCAGCAGAGGTCTGTGTGCCGGACAGCATTCCTCACCCTGTAACCATCCCAACTCTGAGGTCTGCCAGGAAGGACATAGGATGACTCGCAATGAATTAAGCTGCTACACCCACAGATTGCTAAAAATACTTTCTTCATTCTCCTGTATAATTTGTTTACATTCCTGTGGTTTGATCCTGATTAAATAACTTCAGGTTTCCATGCCATAAATTGTCCTTAAATTTTGAGGTGAATATGTGGGATCTCCCTGAGGGGAAACTCACTTGTTAAATATATCCTGCAGAATACTGAAAGCAAATACTTTCAAAGAATTTTGTGAAGACTCTACAATATCTTCTATATGGACCACACTGCATTATTAGAAATAATCAGTGTTTCAGTAAGCTCTACTACGACAAGCGTGACACCCCCCTTTCTTTTTATATGCCAAAACCCATTCTGTATATTTTCTATTCATCTTTCATTGAGAAATAACTGCTTTAAAGCAAAGTTTCAGATCTGTACAATGAATTTTAGATAACATAATTCAGAATAACAGAGGGATGGTAGAGCTTGATAGAGCTAAATTGCACCAGACGAGGATCTAATTATTGGTTAATCTAAGATTTTTCTTAGGTCTCTGATCCAAACTCTCATTCCTTCACAGGGATTTTTTTTCCTCCTACATGAACCTCTCTCATTGTTTACACCTATTGCTCCTCATATTCCTGCAATGTGTCTCCATAAAGGGCCTGGCTCCATTTTCTCTATAACTTGTGCTCACCTAGAATGACAGTTCAGCCTTTTACTTTTGTGCATCTGCTCATCTATAGTGACAAATACATAGCAACAATAGCTCCTTCTAAACATTTTGACAGATCAGTCTGATCATCCAATTCAGGGACCATCCCTTACATTGCTGTTTCATAGTCAACACCAGGCAGGCTTCAGCCTGATTGTGCCATTTCAGGTAGTGAAACTTGGATGTACACCGTTACAATTTAATCTGGTCTGCTCTTTAATTCTAAGAAACCAAACAGCATCTTCAGCATCCATATTTATAGTCATGTTGAAGACAACAAGTCACTTAAGAATAGGGCTGTGCACCTTACCTGGCAGAAGGAAAGCATCTTGCTGCTTATCTGCCAGGTACCATCTGTTCTGCTGCCTGACACTGTGCAATGAGGGGTTGGGGGCCAGTGCTTGGGAAGCAGGTGAGAAAAATAAAGAAAACTCAAAACAAAGGGAAACTGAGGCAGGTTATGTAATGTCACACAGGGAAACTAGAGGGAGCTGTGGAGGCTATATAAACCAGGGTTAACTCTGTGTCTTCTAAATCTGTCTGCAGGGTTTGTGTTTCTATCTAAATACAAAAAAAAATAAAAATAAAAATAAAAAATAAAATCTGTGGTAGGATCAGAGACAACACACAACCTACATAAACTCCAAACACATTTTACATCATTTAAATTATTTCTTTTGCTTTTCTGCTCCTAATAAACTAGCACTTAGACTTTCTTGTATTACAATACATTTCAATACTTTTCTGGTCAGCACATAGTGAAGGAGGTGTCTCATCTGATCTGCTCCCTCCACTCCTTTCTGTGTTCCTTGAACACCTACTTCCTCTGACTTCCTCATGCAGACTTTAATTTGTTGACAGTTCTTTGTTGTTTTTCAATGCTCAAAACCTAGGTTAATGCCACATAGCAGGGAACAAAAAGTAGAAGTCTTTGTTTCTTGTAGCCTGTTTCCTGGGCTGTTAAACCCAAGTAATGAGTTGGTGAAGACATAGAATACCCAGGGAGCCCTGGACCCCCGTCACTGGTCCTGACAAGCCTGGAAAGCAGAGAGCCAGCCAGTAACCACATGTCACAAAGCCATTACACAGGAAAAACTTCCCCTTTTTAATCCATTAATGCCATTGAAAGACCTTCAGAAAAGTGCCTGTTCTGTTGAACTGACAAACATGCTTGGAGAAAACTATCCCTAACCCTGCCAGATACACAGCCGGGTGGACTTTTCCAGTAGCTGTGCAGCTTTATTCAATTGTTCTCCTTCTGCTATACATTGGGATTTAAGAGGTGTTTCTGGAAACACCCTATATAGTTAAACACCATGAGAATGCTGAGGACTGCAAATGTTTCACAACCATTTATGAATATGTGGCTTATGCAAATAGGTCTATAACGATAATAGCCGTAGGTGACGCCTAGTGTTGGGCAATAGTATCACCTTAAAGGAGAGATATCAAGGTCATTTCTGGCATTGCCCTAATTAGACTCTGATGCTCTGCCTCAAATTTTGAATTACTCGACTTTCACTTGTAGTTTGTATAAAACCAGAAAGCCAAAGATTCAGCTAGTGTAAGAAATGTTGGATCTATACATTAATACATAATTGATTAACCTTTGCTAATGATCTGAACTTATATTTCAGTTCTTACTTGCCTAATGGGCAGAATTTTTGCTGATATAATATGTTTACAGATTATGTAAGCATGTAGAGCTACTTTGAAGTCCCCAGAATGAATGTTGCAGATCTACATCAGCAGAGCATCCATCCACAAGCATTTTCCTTTGATTATTTCTTCGTTAGCAAGACCCTGACTCAGCTTTACAAACAAGACTTCTGTGCTCTGAAGTTGAACAGAACAGGTTTGACCACATAGATCATATCTTAGCTAGGCAAGAGCTATTATTAATGCTGTCCCTGCCTTACACAAGGATATAATTTTCTAAAATGATTTTAAAATTAATAGATGCTCACAATATTAACATTGTATATTGTGGTGTATGCAGTCTTCTTTACTCTTTAACTTTTGTTGCCTTTATTAGTCACTCCAGAGTACAACATGAAAAACAGAAGGGGAAAAAAAAAATCTGTAGCGTATTTCTAAATTATGAGGGAAATCTGAAGAGTTCATTTTCCTGTGGGGCAAAGGGGCTACATCTTAATATGACAGCCAGAATTCAGTTCCTACTTATTTCCTGTACTCATGAGTATCTCCCAAATGCTGTGGAGATGAAGCAAAAATCCAGTATGCTTAGCTAGAATACTTTTATTGGGATGAATTTCACTCTTGTTACATCTGCTTTAAAAGCCATGATTTGAAATAGCAATAGCAGTCTTCTAGCTACAAGTTATGCATAACTTAGAACCAGGAGACCTTGAGAACTTAGGAGGAAAAACAAAAACAAAACAAACAAAAAACACCAACACTATTTGCAGTTGAATTGTGAGTTCCTTTTCCTGTTCCTGTCGACACCACCTCACAAGAACCAAACCATGAAAACCTTTGGCCACATCTGCTGTGGCCTATGTCCACAGCTCAAATACTGCCCCAGCAGTCCCAATACCTGAACTCTGCCCCCATGTGCACAAAGGAGCAGTGCACGAGGGGAGGCTCCTGAATACATGGAGGCTCCCAAACACATGGAGGCTCCCTCTGGTGGAGGCAGCCTCCAAGGGGGTGACAGGCATGGGTGGGACACCCATTTTCTAAGAAATCGGTCCACTGCACTCTCTCTTCCCTCTGGAGGGAAGCTTCATGCATAAAGACGCCAAGCACATTAAATAAGAATAATTCATGTCATAAACACCATGACAGTGGGTTTAATTCCTTTTAATGAAGACACCCTAAACATCCCCCAGGCTGTAGAGCTTATCAGGAATATTCTGGAGACATGGGGAAACACGATTTCAAAGTACTTCACAGACATGTTAGTATGCCAAACTTGGAAGTTATTTTATGTTAATAGTAATGATATCCTAGTGGATTTAGACTGCTCTGACCTCATACAGAATGAAAAGTGTAAAACATTTATTTAATCAACTCCTCATTTTAGACTTCATAATTGGAGATTACTTCATTTTTATTTAATAGATAGTTTTGTGATCGTTCTGCTCTTTAAAGCTTTTGCGCCAGATAATTCCTCTGGCTTGGGTAAGAACACATCCGTCAACTTCACTAACATTATATCAGATGAGGAAGAAGCCCTGTGCTTCTAGAGATTTATCTAGGCAGGGAGAAGGTTAGGAGATGTTACTTGTATTTCCAATATAGAAAATAAATCTTACATGTGTTGACACATTGTGCCACTGACATTTCTAAAACTCCCTGTGCAATCATGTTTTTAGCAAAAATAAGTCACTAGGAGCCTACTCATTCATGTATTTTTAATTCCTAATGAAATCAGTAGAGTAAAACAAGGAAATTTCAAGATGAAAGGAACTTGGAGGCCACAGTCTGCATTTTGAATTATTACCTAACTTAGCTTTAGATAATCATAAACAGTGAGCAAAACAATTACAGCAAGTACAGGAGTAATACATGCAACAAAGTTTGCTTCATAAGTAATTAAGGTTCTTTACACAAAGGGCGTCTCAGATCCTCCAGGCAATCTGAGAAAGGATATAAATACACTTTCCGTGCAAGGTTCTTCTCACTACTTCTCTTGACTTGTTCTCTGCGGTACACTGAGTAAGTCTCATTTGACAACTATAAAAATATTGAGTTTAATGTTATTTTAGTGTAAATTTTGTTAAAATTGGGACTAAATCCTGCATAAATACTCTATCAGAGACATTAGTAAGCATCTTTATACAGATTTTTTTTATCTGCTGGATAAAGGCTGTAAAATAAAAGGAAGAGTTTCTCAAGACTCCTTTGGGCTACTAATTTTATGGGAGAATTGGGAAATTTTATTCTCCATTTAGAAAATTTCTCAGAAAAGCACTAAGAATATATTTTAGCTCTGTTTTTACATATATGCCATGCATAGGAAATTTGTCAGTTGTTAAGCGGGGAAATTTCCTAGACAGCTGTTGAAGTAAAAACTTATTGTTTGAAGGTACTTCGGTGTAAATACAGAGATGCAGCATTGCTTTTATTCTTAAGCTGTCCATCCTTAGCTAACTTAGTTGAAGTCCCAACAAATTATACCTGGTGATGGTTTGATACTATTATTTAATGTAACTGTGGAAAAAAAGCTTTCATTTCTAACTAATACAATGTGACTTTGCTAGCATTTTAATGTGTTCTTATGGAGATGATGGTAAGCATTTTTTCATGTCAAAGCCAAATTCTAACCTAGGGGTATTTGGGGAAAAATAGCAGACATGCTTCCCCCCTCCCTGAAGAATGATGCATTTGAGAATACTTTTACTTTCCTCAGAATACAGCTGAGACAATTAAATAGATGGGAGCTCACTGCCCTGCCTATTCCCTGTGCTAGCACCTGGTACAAGGTAGCACTGAGCTCCTGTCAGGAAAAGTAGCTTTTAAGATACTTTTATTTTATGCTTTGTGGTTTAATGATTTATTTATTATAAAAAGTGTTTTTGGCTACATATTTTAGGATCCTGTATATCACTTCTCCATACATAAGACTCACTGATTTTATAGATTAGCTCCAAATTATCCTCCCTCTACCTTTAGAAGCATTCTGCATTTACTTACTGTGAGGAGTGCTTTAAAACTGCCATATCCCCTAGTCCTCATTTTCAAATGTTTAAGGACAGTAATTTAATACACTGCAGCACACAGGGCTTAACCGAGAATGAAATAATACTTTTTCCTTATTCATCACTGTAACATATCTTTGATTTACAAGTTTAAATATTAGTGTGATGCTATACCACAGAGACCTAGCTTGTATGTAGAGATTTAATGTGAAGAAAGAAATAATCATGATTAAATTTGCCTGTACCCAAGCTAGAGCTGCAAGCTTTGCATTTGGCTTGGCAAAACCACTCATCCACTATTTAAATATTGTAAGTGTGGTGTTTTACTTATTAAAATGGTATTTTTAATCCCCCTTTTATTCTTAGCCTTTATTTTTTCTGTGCTTTAATGGAAGAATGCTCAGTAATAACAGAAATTTTCACGGAAAATAGAAGACGTTAAGCAGGCTGCTAAACAGATCACTAGGTATACTCAAATCTATTGAAAAACTGGCTCACCCCACCCCTGGCACCCCCCTCTGTAAAACAGAATGTAGGCACTGCCCTGAGAGGAGGAGGGAGGCTGCTGGAACAAGACCCAACATGTCTCCAGGAAATGCTGCAAGAGACAGGCAGCTTTTAGAGCACATGTGAGTTTTGGAGTTGGCACACAGGGAAAGGGGCAGATTTTCACTCCTGGAGGATGAGGAGGGAGCACGATTAAAGCAGCAAATTAGAAAAGATAAATAGATACAGGCTAAGTAAAATGTTGTAGGGCCAGGGAGAAGAGCTATGCTGTTTTCTTTATCCAAATTATCTGTCTTAAGATCTCTTAGAGTCAAGCATAAAAGCATCAGCAGCCAAGCACAGGGCGTGTGTTTTTTTTTTTTTTTCTGTTTTGTTTTGTTTCCCTCCCCCCCCCTAACTTCACAATGAAATTGCAGGACCCCCCTCTGCAGCCAGGCGATGGCTTCCGAGCAGCTGGTGTGCAGTAACCCCTGCGAGGCGAAGTGTCCCCAGCCCCTGGCTGCCAGCAACAACGAGCCCTGCGTGGTGGCCTGCGGCGACTCCCGGGTGATCATCTACCCACCACCCGTCGTTGTCACCTTCCCAGGGCCCATCCTCACCACCTACCCCCAGCAAACGGTGGTGGGAGCCTCGGAGCCCTCCGAGGTGGCCCTGGCAGAGCCCCCTGCCGCAGCCCCCCTGCCAGCAGAGGCCCAGGGGAGGCTGGAGGCTGCAGTGGAGAAACTTACCCCGCAGGTCATCGCCCGCCCAGAGCCTCGGTGCGCTCCCAAATACTCCTACACGTATTCTTCCCAATGGACGCATCCGTGCAACTCGTACCGCTCTGGCAAACGGTGGACATACTGAGCTGGAATGCGGAGCGGCTTCGGGTAGCTCAAGCCCCTGGCGATGCAGGAGGGCTGAGCAGCCAGGCAGAAGCTCAGCACTGGGCATTGCCTGGCTCCAGCTGGAGAAGGAGAGCTGCAAACGCTCAGCACCTGTGAGAGGCAGCTCATGTGTGCAGTTTCTCCTTTAGCCTTTAGCTTAGGTTTGTTAGCCTCTGACTTTTTGGTTTAGTCATCTGCTTACGTTATGCTTTGTTTTACTTCAGTTACGTTATTGACACTGAATTTAGAGAGGTGACTTAGGATGCTAGAAATTGCACACAGCAACTGCACTGAGGAGAATAAATAAAATAAAAAAAAAAATTAAAAAACAAACAAACAAAATTTTTATAGGCTACATCGCTTTGGTCCTGGTGATAAATCAGACCCCAGTGAACCCCCAGAAAGATAATCTTTATATTATGTACAGTTTTGTTCCAGAATTGTAGAAAAGCTGTCTCCTTCAAAATAAATTTTTCTATACCAAACTATGACTTTTGGTTTTCATTACAACATAATTGTTGCCTTTTTCTTTCACTTCTCAAGTGAATTTATAATATATTTATTCATTGTCATAGGTATTTCATGTTTCCTCTTTGTGCACAAATATCACAAAATCACACACACAGTTTTCTACATGATCTCATTAGATATGAGCTTAATACTTGACAGCCCCCAGAACCAATCTGAGTCCCTGGCAGTTGCCACTTCTCAGGTAATGATCTGTGCCAGATTTCCGATGTCCATCTCAGGACAGAGCAACTTTCCAACACTTGGTCCCAAGCCCCAAGTAAGGCATGCCTCACTGGGTGCAGTCGTCAGGGTGGAGAAACCCAGGGTCTACGCACAGCCCTCCAACACACAGCACGGAGCTTCCCTGAGGCCATAAGACTGAAGGGAAGCTCCAGAGATACCTGCAGAGGAAGGCAAAGGCAGTAGGCATGCTGCAGGGTGAAAACTTGGTGCATCACAACAGCATCACAACTGATGGGTAGCAACGAGGAGCAGAAGTTTCAAAAGAGCTGACAAAACATTGCTTTGGGTCCCAATGAAAATTTTCTTTCATCTTTCCATCCAGGGGGAAGGAGAAGTGTATCAATTTTCTCTATACTAAATTGCTTTTAATGTGAAAATATGCATAATTTTCCTACAAGGTCAATGAGAAAGAAACACATAACTAGTTTAGTTTCCATTCCTCTATAAATCATGAAAAACATAAATCTAAATTTTCCCTTTAAATCTCTTTGTAGTAGTGAAGCTAATCATTTGGTATTAACTTTCCTACATTTCATTTCAAAAGGTCTTCTAAGAGAAAAACAGTGCTTCCACAAAAATTTTACAAAACCCACTTGCCATCTGGTATTTCACATCATCACCAATCTATAAACATCCCTCTCATCAAAGACAAGACAAAATTCAGACATAAAGTTTTGTTGATGCAATATAGATTCTTTAATATCAATGGAAAATGCAGTAGAAAGTGAGAGGAAAAAAAAAAAAAAAGAAAGAAAAAACACAGAAACAATGAAATGGAATCATGAAAATACTAATGCTGCAGCAAGTTACAACACGGGACTTCACCTCAGAGATTCCCTCTTCTTAGCATCATTTGGGAACCTCAGATCTGGGCAGAGAGGGGAGACACTCACCCAAGGATGAGCACTGC
>CM021789.1:1696993-1741318 GCA_011076525.1 Nettapus auritus
GAAGGAAGGAAGGAAGGAAGGAAGGAAGGAAGGAAGGAAGGAAGGAAAGAGTCTTTCTTCTTAAAAAATCCAGAATCATTGCAGATTTCATGTACTGAAATCCATCCATTCATTCAAAACTGGGATAGCTAGTGTCAATCACTTCTGCTCTCAATATTCTTCCTTCCCTTTCCTGTTATAGCTCAGATTTCACCACACCAATTCTAGAAATATAATTGACTCAGGAAGTCTGAACATGAAAGAAACTACAATGCGATGTCATGCTTTTGGAAGCCAAGAACTGACTAATAATCACAAACCAAGAAAAACAATTACATCAACTGAAGGAATGACGTGCATAAGAAAATTTGTTTTGTGATGAATACAAGTTTAAAGCACAGTAGGCTTGGTCAGATAAATATATAAAAGGGAGAGAAATTCAGGGCTCTCTACTCGCATCTCCGGACTTACATTCTCACTGAGCTTGGTAAGTGAGACTTACTAGAACATCTTTAATGCTGTATAGATGCTGTCTTTTTGTTATATTGTAGTAAAGGGGTAGTTAAAAAAGTCTGTGATTTCACAGCTGTGCCAGTGCAATTCTTTTTGTTAAAAATGGGATATCAGAACAGCCGCATAAACTTACAAGATTGTTGCATCTAGCTATGCTATCAGAAATGTCCTTACTTTATGCTCTACCGAAGCCTCTCAGTCCTCTTTATTTTGAAGAGGACAAGGCATAACATTATTCCAATTATTTCAGTCAAAAAGCCAGTACATATTCAAGTCATAATGGAGGCATTGATGCAGGTCTGAACAAAGAACACTGGTGAGACACCAGTACAGGTAGAAACAGCTAAATCCTCACAGAGAACCTAATCCTACCAAACAGTTGTACAGCACTGTTTTAAATCAGATTGCTGATTCTAAGGCAAGGGCAACAAGAAAAGTAATATGAAATGTTATTAAGGAGGAAAAGAAGGGAAATACACAGACGGTAGTGAGCTGGGTGAGAAGGAACCAGGGAGTAGCACTGAGTGGCGATGTCTGGTTGGTTCCAAAGTTCTCCTTGCTCTCATCTCCTCTTGTAGCTTCTGTGGGGTTTGCTACAAGGCAAAACCTGCTGCTTGGTCTCTGGGGCAGACCTTACCCTCTTCTGTTCTGCTGTGTTCCAGGCTCGCCTCCCTCCATAGCACCAAGATGACTTACTACTACCAGAACCAGTGTGAGGATTCCTGCTACTCCCCATGCAGCTACGGCACCGTGTACAGCTACCGCACCTATGACTGCGGGAGCCCCTGCGGCTACCGTGGCTACGGGGGCCTGTACAGGTATCGCGACTGCTACCCCAGCTACAGCTCCTGCTACTACCCCTGCTCCACTCGCTACACCCGGAGGTACAGCTACGGGAGCTGCTACCCGTGCTATCCCTGCTAAAGGCAAAATAGCGATTTACAGCTCCTGTATGAATTCTACCTGCGAAACGCTCCTGTGACAACGACTGCAGTCAGGAATGGCCCAGAGCACTTAACAACTTTCTATAATGTCTTCTGCTGCTTCGAATAACCCGCTTTTAGGGTCAGCTCTTCCTTCGTAGACTATCTTTTTGGACATACTGTGTGTTTGATGCGCAGCTTCACATCAAGAGATGCAGACCAGAGCGGCCGATCCTTGCCACGCGCTGCGCTGACAGCTCTGCTCCACTGCACCACTGCAGCCCCAGAGCAAAGCATCTGCTGCGAGATGTAGAAACTCTTTACTTCTAGAATGTATGAATCTCTGGATACTCCTCCTTGTGTGCTTCACTACAAGCTGTAACTGCTGTATACAGTGCTTCTTATTCTCATTAAAAGATCTTGCATCACACTGCTGCTTTCTGTCATATTTTAACTTTTTTTTTTTTCTCTTATACTTGGCATTATTAATTATTTACCTGAGATTTGGCAAAAAGAAGCCACTAGCTTTTAAGGTTAGCAGTTTTAAGCAGCTGTGGTGTCTGAGGTGACAGAGGACATATTGGACAACTCATCTTCTGTCTCCTTCAAGACAGTCCTGAAAAGTCACATCCATCCCGTCTTAACTCTGCCCCTCTTCTACAAAACACACCAAAATGCTGTTTCTTTCCAAAATACTACCTTAGAAATGTGAAGATTTAAGAAAATTAAATCAGTATTTGCTGATTACATCCAGCCCAAGCTATGCTACATTTAAGGATGCAAAAAGCAATCAAAGAGACACAAAATGCCAGACCCCCTTAGTTTACTGCAGTTCCCAAAACAGATGCCCCATACAAGACCACATGGAAGCTCACATTCACCTGTTCCCAGTGCACGAGGTTTAAAAGTCACCATTTCTCCATCAGAGACTATTTTGCATGGCCAATATCACTTGTGCAACCTGGGCCGGCACACTTCCCTGCCTGGGCTGGGTTTAGGCACACATCTGCCTGCCAGCCTAAGCCTTCAGGAAGAACTGTTTTACACACAAGGAGAAGAAGGCAGATTCCCACGATAAGACAAGGCTACGACGGGAAGTCATCCTTCCCCATAATTAACAGGAGGGCACGTGACAGGGAGGGAGAAGAGCTGCCTCAAGTAAAAGTGACTGTCAGCGTGATGACAAAGGGATGAACGTACCGGGACAGTTCCCAGGCTGGAGCCACCTGCAGCCACGAAAAGACAGCAAGAGATTTCCAACAGGAGGCATTTTCCCTCCCGATCTGCAGGATCTGTCAGCTCTCCAGCCAACACCAGTCTGTGTTTGGGAGGCAGATTTAGGGACTTTGGTGCTGATGTTCCCTGGAGGGTAGGTGCTCAGGGAAGGGACAGCTGTTGAGTTTCTTGCCTCATCCCTTAAGCGCCAGGTGCGATTGATTCCGGCAGAAGTGAGGCTCGTGTGAATTTGCATCCATGTAAAAGCAGAGCATAGAAATGCATCAGAACCTACTCTTATTCAACAGGTCGGCAGAGGACACTTCAGAAGAGAAATATAAAGAAAACAAGCCCACAAGTCCAAGGGTGAGCTGCCAAAACATCCAGCGAACCTTGGTTTGAAAATTCACCAGCCTGGGCTACAGAAGCACGCTGTGTACTTCAGGAAAATTGTTTCAGATGAATAACCTACTAACAAAGGCTTTTCATAGTCACTGTGCTGAATTGTTTCATTGATTAACACTGAAAATGTTCTCGCCTGATACAACAGTAAAAATTCAAATCAAGGATATGTTTCCCTCAGCTGGTCAGGGACTGCAAACTCAGAGTCTGAAGGTATTTGGTTTTCATTCAAAAGTAGCTCCATTTTATGCATAAATTTATTTTAAATGTTTAACAGAAATTATCCATTGATTTAATATATTGTGACTCATATGTTCCAGAGTAACATAAAGAAAATGTAAATTGTTTGTCTTTCAATACCGTGTATTTCTGTGTAATAATATTGTATTTTATTTTACTTGTTCCCAATGTTCAAGTTTCAATTTTGTATACAATGCTGGAAAGAATAAAAATATTTAAAATTTTATGAAATACATTTCATGAAGAAAGAAAGAAAGAAAGAAAGAAAGAAAGAAAGAAAGAAAGAAAGTGACTAGATTTTTTCAATAAATATTGTACAGCCATAACATGACATCAGAATAAACTGGGAAAAATGGATCACATCTGAAAAAGTGATGTGTTTTTGTGTGCCCCCCTCCACCCCCCCCCCCATCTGTATGTATTTACTACAACATTTATTATTTGTATATTATCTTATTACTGGTATGTTAGGAGAAACAACTATGCACTTAGCATAGCTTAAAAGTTAAAGACAAAATAAAAAAATCCATCTTGAAATAAAATGTCAACATTTTTCACAAACCTTTTCAGAAGTTTTTGTGTTTGTTTGTTTTTAATACATATTTACATATATGTTAGTTCTGAAATAAGCTCTGCTGCAATACAGCCTGGAAAAGTACACCAAATGAAGAAATAATGCAGGAAAAAATCAGTTGTTTGATAAATGAAGACGACAAAAAGCAATTTAAGTTTTATGGGGATTAAAACCCTCAAACCTGTAATGTTCTCATGAATGAGGGCTCTTAACTAGATGTCTTAATATATTTTCCTTGGTGTATTTGACCTCATCTCCCTTATATGATCTCATCTTATATTTTTTTTATAAGAGATTTTTTAAAAGTTATGTTTCCAGTTACTGACTGAATGCCACTCTGTCTTAAGTATAGTTAGGGCATTTCCCTGTATTATTCTTGTTTGTAGGTACAGCATTAGAGTCATTAGTGATTTACACTTCCTGAGCTCATTTTCTGATTTTCAAGATTTGGGACATAAAAATAATTTATTAATTTTGAGTTAGGTAACTGAAAAATCTAAACATGAACTTTCAGGGACCAGTAATAGCCGTTGTAGTGCTCCCCAGCTGCTGGTGAGGGACCTTGGCTTCAGCCACCATGCAGCAGGTGCATCATCTTACCTTCAGAAAGAGCAACAAAATAAATGTATTTGCACACCTCAGAACATCAATTAATATAATTAATTTCCTCAGCATCAGGGGTCATTCCTCCATTCTTATCTCCGCATGACAACGTGATGGTTAAAGGCTTCCTTCGCTTCAAACTTTTTGGGTTACCACAGTTTTTTTATCATTTGGAGGTCATTGGATATAGAACAAAAGATGGAGATGGACAAAAGATTAACAGATCCTCAGACTAGAGATGTCTAAGAATCAAAATTCATACATCTGGGATATTTTTAAAATTTTAAACTTGTATGCAGTCTGAATGAGAAGGAATTTTATTTGTAATTTATTTTGATTTACACATTCCCATGTTAATAACAATTATTTATTATTCTACATTATTCTATGTTATTAATATTAATAATAACTAAAATATTTTCTGAGAAGATAATGGGATCCTATTTGATTTCATTACTATCCCACTACACTTGCTTTCAGGTATACCTGGTCACATGGTGGTCCACAGTAGTGTTTAGGCACAGTAGTTTAGGTGGTCCACAGTTAAGGGGAAAAAAAAAAAAAAAAAAAAAAAAAAAGAGAGAAACCGGTATGCACTTCTTTATACACCAAAAATAAAACCTAGTGCACCACCTGTTACTCACTGAATACAAATTTCTACTGCTAGACTGCTAGAGTATCTGAAGAGACAAGTTTTTTGTTTTTTTTTTTTTTCCGTTTCCTTTGCTTCCTAATGTGCCTGTAGAAGAGTTTTCTATTTGAGAAAAATAGATATTTTCTCCTCTTCTTCTAAAATACATTTAGTTTTTGCCTTGAATACTTTCTTTTAGTTTAGTTCACTAAAGAAAACCAGGAAATTTATAAAAGTTCAACATTTATTTGGGGAACTATTATATACATATATAAAATGGAGAGGGGAAAAAATGAATCACACAGTTTCTATCTCATCATTGTCCCTGCTCATACCATAAAAAATTAATTCAGGATATCACCAAATTATTATTATCACCAATGCAAATGTACATGAAGTTTTATAACGCTCATGTTAGCAGCATATTTAGAAGTTAAAACTTTGAATATTACTTTACAGTAAATCTTATTGATGCTGGTGTTCAACCTCATCTAACACCGCCCTCCTAGAGGAGGTGGAGCACAATACATAAAGCCAAGAGCATTCTTTTTTTTTTTCTCTCTTCAAATACCTCCTTGTATGACCTTCACTGCAGTGAGCCATTTCTAATTTGCATATTAAATTAGGATAATAACAGACATTCTGGAAGTGCTGAGCCTCATCAGAATTTATGGTATCAATGCTCTTCCAAAACAGTCATTAAGGACTTACTTTAGCAATGTTTGTATTATTTAAATATTAATGGTTTGTTAGGTGCCGCGATGTTGTATAATAAACAACAGAACGGGGAAGGAATCCCCAGCCTGAGCTCTTTTTGTCTTCAGTCAAACTGAAGAACCACACGTCATCATCCTGCCTGGCACGGTGCAGGCTGGCACAGAGATACAGCAGTATCTCACTGGATAACACACCACCACCAAAAAAAAAAAAAAAAAAAAAAAAGGCTGATTTCTCCATTCTCAGCTTAGTATAAGCCCTTTTGTCTTGTTGACTTGGGTAGCTTTTAGCACTTCACCATCCTTTTCATTCAGCTGAAGCTTGGTGGAAGCCAGGCACGCGGCAGGACCTTGTTGCTGGCAGAGCCTCCACCCAGCCTCACCAGCAAATGCCTCCTACCAGTCAGGAAAGCACAGTCCCCATCCTCCTGGCCTCCACGGCCTTCCTAAGACTGCTCTTCCCCTTTTCACTATTGCATTCCCTATGAAAAGCCAGCAGAAACCCCAGATGTGTTCTGCACTACCAGGTCCTGCACTAAAACCTGCTCTGGCAAAGCTGTAAAATCATGAGACATTGATTTGAGCAAGGTTTTCTAAGAATTTTATCCAGAAATGAGAGAAAACAGACCCCCAGAAAAAGGCATTAAACCTTAGACACATTGCTCAGATGCTAATTTAATTGATCCTGTCCCCTGGCCTGTCCGTCTCATAGTGCATATGCCAAATTATAGACAGTAGAAGAACCTAAAGGAATCAATGGAACGCCTGTCATTAATTGAGACGGAAATGAATCAAAATGCTTGGTAAAAGCCCTAAGCACATGCTATAATGCCTCTTTCCACCTCAGGTGTTTTAAGTCACCTTACAATGTGCACTATCTGCCTCCCTTGTAGGGCCATAATGCAGAAAGAAAGTCTATTTGCTCCCCAGTTCCATGTGCACTGTAACTGGTGCTGTTCAGCAGATCTTCCAGTTTCATTCGCAGATCCTCCAGTTTCATTCCCAGTCCTCCTTTGTGAGAATTCCCAGAAACCCACTTATCCTGGAAAGTTTTAAGATGAAAGAATCTCACAGGTAGTAATCACAATGTGTTACCCGAGGAATTTGAAAAGTGTCCTAAATGCGGAGGAAAACAATTATAGCAATTGTACTGTTGATGTACTTCCGAAATGTGTTTCATGACTACCAGGGAATGGAAGCACGCGGAGAATCGCACCTATTTCCACGGGTCTGAGAAACCGTATAAAAGCACTCGCAACCCCCTCACTCCTCACACCACTCCTCTTGGTTTAGCCTCCTTGGTGAACTTGGTAAGTGCAGATCCCATTCTCTTAGAGACTCCTTTACCTTAGAAATAACTCCTTTACTCACAGTCTCTGATTTGTAATATTGGTACAAATATTTTACCCTGTACTTTTTAAGCTGTTAGAGTAAAAAAAGGGGGGCATTGATGAGCCAACATTCAGGCAAGGAATTTGGATAACATTAGTGAGCTGTGAAGCCTACTAAGAGTTTTATGTTTACATATTAGAAAGCAATAGCTTTACTCTAATTTAAAGAGCTGAAGAAATTTTCTTATTTCTTTTGACTTGGTGACATGCAACACTAACTGAAATGTTGGATAATGGGCAGAATTGTGTATTGCGCAACATAGAAAAACAGCTATTTTACGGAAAGATGTTGCAATAAGGAAGGCAGGCTGGACATGGGAATTGCTTTATTCTCTCTGAAGTCACCAGAGCAGCTCTGACATGCAGCAGCAAAGGAATTAAACCTTAGCACCTCACTGTGCAGCAGAGTATTTTCAGTACCCTTGCTACAGCTGACATTGAAAGGTGTTTGAAGTGATGTAGGACAGAAAAAGGAGTAGTTTACATGCTGAGATTAAAGCCAGACAAGGAAATTATGTGGTCCTAGGAAATGTGCCCAGGACCAGCACTGGTAACAGGTCCATCTGTGGCCCTGGACCCCCTGCTGTGGGTGGCCCTGCTTGAGCAGGGCTTGCACCAGAGGGACCCAGAGGTCCCTTCCTACCTCAACCAGGCTGTGGTTCTCTTGCTTCTGTACCCTGAACTTGGCGTGCTGTACATGAATGCATCTAAAAACTTTTTTAAATGCTGTATGGGATTCTCATCATACATTAGAACACCTACAGGCATGTGTCCTGAGCTGCAGTCAGTCTAGCTGTCAGGGTTAACCTCAGCTTGCCCATCCTAGGAGCTGGGACACCAAGCGCTCCCACACATATCTCTGGATGTCTCTATCTGCAGACTGAATCTCCTGTAGCCAAAGTCCAAAAATACAAGGTATCAGGTTCATTTTTAAGAAGAGAAGCCAAAGAATATAAGTTGTGTCTCAGCATTGAACATAGTGAGGGGGGAGTACAGCAGTTGGCTGGATAAAAATAGATGTCAGAAGAATATCTCAAGACTGAGCCATTTGCTCAGTACCCCTCCAAATCCCCCACCTCACCCAGCCACTGCTGGTGCTGCTCCTTGCACGCTGAGCCTACCCTTTACCTACTGTTGTCTTTCAGGTTTACCTCCCTCCACCACCCCTAAGATGTCCTGCTACTACGTGTGCTGCTCCCCCTGCTACAGGTCCGTCAGTACCTCCTACCGGGCCTACAGGTGCTGCAGCCCCTGCTACAGCTACTGCTGCAGCCCTTGCTACAGCTACTGCTGCAGTCCCTGCTACAGCTCCTGCTACAGCCCCTGCAGCTACCGGAGCTGCTACACCCGCTACTATTACCCATCCTGCTGTAACTACAGCTACAGGTGCTGCTAGACCTGATAAACCCAGCAGGAACCCGCAGTGAGGATCTACCCCAACCCGGCAAGCACAGACCGATGGATCACCTCAGAGGCAACGTTTTCAGGAGTGCTGAGCCCCTGCGTCTGCAGCTGAAGCTACCAAGAACTGGGAGTTCGGCTGCTCTCTAGAATTTCTCAGCACTTCTATTTTTGCTATACTTTCTGTCTCCTTCTTCCTGTGTTTCTCAGCTACGAGCTTACTCTTGATAGTCTCCTGCATTTAGACCCATTTGGCAGCAATAAGAACTATCTGCAGTTCATTTGACACTTCTTCCAGTTGCCGCAGCAGCGTTAAAAGAACTTCTGCATCAGTGAAAATTAGCTCTTGTGTCATCTGCATTTTCAATAACTACTTCCAGTAAGGTGCTGCAGTACTGCGTAATGGAGAAACAGGATGGCTGTGCCTCCTTTGATCTGGATTTACAAGTACCTTAAGAACGAGCAACACAGCTTTCACAAAAAGGAATGTTCTGTATAGCATAGTGTAGTGACTCATCTACTCTAGCTCTTTTCAGCATGCCAAAATTATAATCTTTCTGTATCTGTGTCAACTTCTTTTCTTATTGCATTAAAATTTTTCTGTATGAAAAAAAAATATCAAAGTTTCAGTCTTCTTTCGCCTGTCCCTTGATTACATGAATACACTGAGAGCAGTGGCATTCTGAGGGGGGGGGGAGAAGGGGGAGTCCTGCCTCTTGTGCTAGCAGAGCACTTTATACCCCTCCATGTTCATTGAAGTTGGCCCAAGTAAACATGCTGTTTTCCTCCCTCTACCCCTCAGAAATCTGAGAAATCCCACAATTTCTCCCTTTCCCTTATCAATTGAAACTATTACAGATGTAAGGTTAAAATATTTCAGCATAATAAGGCTGTGATGGTCTTTATTATAATGTTTTAAAATAGAAGAGTTAGTCCCAGACCTCTGTAGAGAATACATAAAAGAAAGTTCAATTGAGTACAATACTCCTATTCCCACAAACCATATTCAAATACTCTTTCAGAATCACAATTTCCAGTCAGATTACCATCTAACAGACAAATTGCTGTAGCAGCCAGTGGAACTTTATACATCTATAAATAAATATTACATTGAATTCAATAGGAAAAGTGTCAAGGAAGAAGTGGTGGCTTTCACTGTCTTGATGGTGGCCTTGAAAACCTAAAACATTGCCTCAGTCTTCCACACTGGGTAGAAAAAATCCATTTCCCTGGGTGCAATTACAATAATAATTCACTAAATCCAGGGACTGAAAACTAGAAGACTGAGAACGAAAGGTGAGAAAAAAAAAAAAAAAAAAAAAAAAAAAAAAGGAAAATTTTAATTTAAAAAAAAAAAAAAATACACATGAAACAACACTCGATGTCCCCAGGGCATTTTGGCAGCTCTCAGCTGCCAGCTGCCCCTGGCCAGGGAAGAGGTGAGAAAGCGCTGTCAATCGTCCTCCCACTCAGCCGCGGTCTCTCACTTAAGTCAGCCCTCTACCCATAAAATTCACTTGGAGAAAAAAGAAAAATCAGCTGTGACCCAGCTTCCTTCCAAAGCACAGGCTCTGAACCCACTCCCCTGACCTGACGGACACACGTGCCCTGCTACCTCACCTTGGAGGTGCTGGCCACTGGAGATCCACAGGTATTTACTTTGCAAGGGCAAATTCCCCCTTCCTCTCCACTGGGGAAGCCCTAACAGATAGAACATGAGCTTATTCCAAAATTAAAAACAGGACTGCCAGCAAGTACATGCATTTTCAATTGCCTATGATGTCTTCAGTATAAGAACAGGCCAGTTTGGAAGGGACCTTGAGAGATCACCAGCCCCAACCTCCCCTGGGGAAGGGGTGCCCATCTCTTCAGCACCCTCTCCAATCCCATACTGAACCCCCCCCCAGTGGTGGGCACTCTGCCACATCCCTGGGTAGGTTCCTTCAATGATTGATTGACCTCATTGTAAAAAGTTTATTGTATCTAGGAGACAAAACCTCTCCTGGTGCAGCTTGTAACACATTTCCCCTCGCCTCCTCCCTGTTTGGCCTTGTGAAGACAGTGCCTACATCTTCTTTAGCCACACTTTAGGTACCAGAACACTGTGATGAGGTCCCCCGAGCCTGCTTTTCTGCAGACCAAACTACACCAGTCTTTCCTCACCAGGCAGGTTCTCCAAACCTTTGATCAGCTCCTTTGGACCCTTTCCAGTCTGTCCTTGTCTTTTTTGAATCATGGGACCAGAAATGGACACAGGGCTCCAGGTACTCCTGACAAGCACTGATTAAAGCAGGATGATCACATCTGCCTGTTAGAAATGCCCCTGCAGATGCAGTCTAGGACCTGATTTGCCTTCTCTGCAGCACCTAAGTGTTTTAAATGAATCATTTCTTTGGAGTGCACAAAGCAAGAGCCTGGAGTTGAGAAATACATCAGAGATACAGCTGAAGCTTCTTGCAACTGCAAATTGCCATGTTTCCCAGTTTGAGGAGGGCAAGGCTCTGAGAAAGAATCCAGGAGTGCACAAAGTTAACAACAACTTTCAGACACCCCACCTGTGATGCTCTTGATTTCAAGATAGTTAAGAAATTGAAGTGAAAAATAAAACCAGAAGTACAGTACTGATGAAGCATAACTTTTAATATGAAAGGCAGATACGATTTTAAAGGTTTACAGAACAGAAAGACTACATTCCCAAAGACACATTACACCCTGCCTATACCATTCATTCAGAATACATCACTGAAACAAACATAAAAGCCAGATAGTGCAGCAGCAATTCTAGAGTTTACATAGAACCATAGCATTGATGAGAAGAAAGTTTGTTGATCCAACAGTGGATCAAGAGGAGACAGTGGGATGTAAGACAACAAGCAGACACAAAGCAGGAAAAAAAAAAAATATTTCAAGCACTTGGGCAGTGGTGCAGAGCACTCAAATCCCCTGCGGACGGGTGGCTGCTGGTGCTGGGGCTCTCTGCATCAGGAAACACCGCCACTGAGATTCGCCGTCAGTCCACGGTTGCCAGGCCGGGGTTGATCCTCACTTCAGGGACGTTCCCTCTGGGTTTAGCAGGGGTAGCAGCTCCCGTAGCCATATCTTTGGCCGTATCGCGAACTGAAGGGGTAGCCGTAGCGGCTGCTGTATAAGCCTGGGTAGCCATAGCAGTCCCCATAGCCATAGATGCCCCTATAACCGCCATACAGACCTCCATAGCCATAGCCATCCCCATAGCCATAGAAGCCCCGGGAACCGTACAGCCCACCAAAGCCGTACCGGTCCCCAAAGCCATAGAGGCCCCGGTAGCCGTAGAGGCTCCCATAGCCCCGGTAGCCACAGGGGCTCCCACAGTCATAGCCCCGGTAGCCATACAGGCCCCCGTAACTGCAGGGAGAATAGCAGTCATCCTCGCACTGGCCTTGGAAGAAAGTCATCTTTCTGCGATGGAGGCAAACCTGAAACGCAGCAGCAGGGAGGAAAGCCAAAGTGAGAAACACTTCCAGGCAATAACAGCCTCAGCACCCAAAGCCTTCTTCACTGAAGACAGAAGCTAAATGTTGACGATGTCCTTGGTTCATTATTACATCCCTTCTCCCATTTCTATTTTCTCATCTTCGCCCACCTACTGTCATTAGCTTTCTCATTTATCTGTTCTTTTTAAACCATTTAATTTCCTTTCTTGCTTACCAGCTGGGGAATAGACCTGTTACAGCTCAAAACTTCCCTGCTGCTTGTTTCAGGATTTTTCTGAGTCAATATGGTAAGGAGTAATCAATCCTCGGTTTCTTTTAGGAGGTCAGCTTTGCATAAAGCTCTACATTCCCAAATCCTTCAAGACTGTCTTCAAGAGAGCTTTAAGTAATGGTTAAGTAAATTTTAAATCATCTGGTGTTTGCCATTATAGCACACCACAAGAGCTCCAAGTCTTGTTGCAGTTAATTCACAGATTTTGGATCGGGATCTGCAAATGCTAACAGCAAAAAACAAGAAACTACAAATGTATGGACACATCAGAACATCAGTTTGATTTTCAGTCCTGCTAAACAGACCAGAAGACCTCCCTCTGAATAAAATAGGAGAATTATGGAGGAACCCAGTGAGGGCCGCAACAGGAAAACCCTTCTGTAAGTCTCTAAGTTCTCTGCAGAGCTGCCTGATAATCAGGAGCCTAAGATCCCAAGTACCGATGGGACCAGGAGAGTTTCAGCCCCAGCTCTAAAGCCCTGAGCCTGCCAGCGCCTGCTCAGCAGTAGGCACAGGTACAAGGCACGGAGAAATCTTACACTTCAGAGGAGCTGCAATCCCAACAAACTAGCAGACCAAACTCTCTAAGCCTTACGAAGAGATTGAATGGAGAAGAAGCTTACCGAGTTCACCAGGAGGAGGAAGGCAAGAGAGCTGATGGAGAGCCTGGAGCTCTGAGCTCTTTTTATACTGTTTCTTTGCCCTCCTGGCTTATCTAAGACACTCTGCATATTCAAAGAGTTTGTAGCCTTATTGGTTGGAAAACAAATTTGCCTGTACACGTCATATCTTCAATTAATATAATTTTCCTCATTGTTTGGGATTATTAGTGTGTTCTCAACCTCCCATATGTCACATATATTACAGGTTTCTTTCATCTTAAAATGTTCTGGGCCAACTACATTCCTGATACCATTTTATTGTCTCCGCTGTCAAAACTGAAGTTTATGTGTTATATAAGGGCATTTGGAGGGAGAGAAAAATTCAGTAAAAAAGTAAAATCTTCCTACATTTGGAAATATTGTTCATCAGAAACTCTGATGTGCTACGGCAGGGGCTTCCTGCTTAAAGGAAGTACAAACATTTATTTAGGAATTTTCTATTAAGCTACTTAGCAACTTCAGCAAACAGCACCAGCACAAACTACAAATAAATCTTAATTGCATTCCTCCAAAATGCTCATGGTGAATAAAGGTCATGCTGCTGCGTGAGCAGAAAAAATGTTTTCAGCAAAAATACAACTATGGCATCGTTTGTGCTTTAATTCATTAGAGGATGTGACCCTGAGGTCAGCAGAATAAAGTGGAGAAAACAAGTCTGAACTTGGCCTGGAAAATAATAAATGATAAGGATTTGGAGAGGTGTGCTAAATACTGTTTTCCAAGGCTGGATGTTAATATTTTCTTAGCAAAGAATCAACCTCACACATCAAATATGGTACAATAGTGAAGAATACTGGAGATTGCTACAGAACTCCTTGTATGACCTTCACCTAATTTCTGACATTAATTTGAATATAAAATAAGGATAATAATGAGCAAGCAGGATGCTGAGGCTTCCTCAGAATTCTGAATACCAAAGCACTTCATAAACACTCATTAATGTTTTCAATTTGCAAAGTGTTGCAGTATTTAAATATTAATAGTTTGTCACCAAAAGACACCCCCAGTTTTAATAATATGGTCACTTACAATGTACATCAAGGTCTCTTGTTCCCAAGTCCTAATAAGGTGATGTACTATGTTTTATGAAAGTCAAAAGCTTAAAAAAAAAAAAAAAAAAAAGGAAAGAAAAAGAAAAAATATATATATGTTTTTCAAAGCAGGAAGAAATATTTGGGAACATTCTTAAGGCAGAAGCAGAGAAATTTCTTCAAAATCAGCGTTGGGGAACTTGAGACAAAACCAAAGCCGTTGGCAAGAGGAGAACCCTACCAATATCATCAGGCACTAAGTACAGGTCACGATGCTGCTAAACAGAATCACAGAATCATTTAGGCTGGAAAAGACCTCTAGGATCAAATAGTCCAACCTATAACCTAGCACTGAAGCACTACTTCTCAATGCACTAAAACAAATGTATTCCTTTTCTCCCCTCTGTGTTGCACCATAGATGCAAAAGCCAAGTAAACGGTGTACCTATGAGCAGATTGAGCAACCAGTAATGGTCTAAACATCCCATCCATCCAACTACAAAGAATTCCATGCAATTTTACTAGAAATGTGCTGAGCCCATTTCTTCTTGTTTTAAGATGAAAGAAATTCTGAAGGTATGACATGTGTCATCGCATCAAACTTTGAAAATATGAAAATCAGTGACTCCAATTACATCAGTTGAAGGAATAATGCACGCAACAAGATCCATTGTATAACTAACACCTGAGTTTTGGAAGGTATATATACGGACCCAGAACTCCGAAGTTTTATTCGCTTCTCCTGAGTTCCTCTCCTCAGTGAGCCGGGTAAGTCCATACTGACTCTACTCTACACTTTATTTTTTATATATATATATATATATATATATATATATATATAATGTGTGTGTGTGTATATATATTTGCATGTATATACACCTGTATGCATGTCTCGATAAAAATATTTATACGTGTGTGTGGACCTATTTAAAAGGCTCTGCTGTGCACATGCACATAACACTGTATGTATGCACAAGTATACATGGATATTCTGTAAGCAGTTTCTTTTTCTCGTTTTGAATGTAATTCTTTCACTGGAACTCATTTTGCTCTTCCTGTGTTTATTTAATAGCAGGCTTTAAAGCACTGCAGAATGTAAGGAGCCAACATAATTTTGAAGTCATAAGCAATTTCCAACTCTAGATTATTTTCCTTAGGAGTGGGGAATTCAAATCCTTGGATAAAAATTTATGAAACATTTATTACTTTGACATCCATGAAGGAAATTCCTCCATTTCACTGTGTTCTTTGAATTTATGCTGGGTTGAGCACCCCATGGCTCTCCAGACTGGGGGATGCATGAGATGTGTTGTCAGTCTGATGTGAATCAGCATTGCTACCCAAAGTGGCATATTTTTCTTTGTTTTATTCACATTTTGTTAACTTTGGAGGAAAGGTCAGCTCTCAATTGGTAAAAAGAATATTTTTTTTCAGCCAATAGCAAAAGATGAGGACAAAGAGAAAAAAGTCTGGGGGGATTCAGAGGATTAGATAGATAAACAAGGCAGCTAAGAAGATGTAAAACCCACAGGATGGAGCGTGGTCAGCATGAGCACATTTCCTTTGCTCCACCGGGGCTCTGAGCCTTCCCTCCCACTGCCGGCAGCCAACATGCTCAACCTACTCCCTGGTCTGTGTTTCAGGTTTACCCACATCAGCCAACAATGACCTTCAACAGGGACTTCTACTACGATGGGTACTATTCGCCATTCGGCTATGAAGACCTGTACAGCTTTGGGGGTCTGAATGGCTACCGATTCGGAAGCCCGTATGGCTTCTACCGGGACCAGTACCGATATGGAAGCCCATATGGCTACAGAAGCTTTGGGAACCTGTATGGCAGCAGAGGCTTGAATGTTTATGGGGGCTACTATGGGAATGGGGACTTCCTCAATTTTGGGTATGGCTACCCCTTCTTTTCTCATTTTGGCAACAGATACAGCTATTGAAGCTGCTATCTATGCTGAACTAGCAGAAAGAGAAACCGAGAAATGAAATGCAGGAGACAGATTCATCGCTAAGGTCACGGTGCTGAGAAATGTTGGGCCCCCACACCTCTGGCTGGGTTCAGTGAGGCGTGTGGGTGCCAGGCTTCATTAGGACTACCCCATATGTAACCCTCTCATATCTTTAAGAATTTATTCAGCTATTACTCTAAAGGGCAACTTGAATTACAGCAAGTACTGAGGCATCTTTACATCATGCTGATGGAAAATTGCATTTTAAATTAATTCTCAGTCATTTTGTAGTGCCATAGTAATAGGAGCAGTCCTGTGCCAATGGGAAGCAGATTTCTTCAACTGCCACAAACTCCTCTTTGCTTCACAATAAACTTCTCCAAAGACAACATGGAGAGAAGCTCCTGTTATATATCCATGCTGTGCTTCATACAGCAGAGAACAGGACTTACGAGCAACTGTGAGCAAGAACCTTGTCCGGACTGCCAAACTCCACCATTTCCACATGGAGAGAGCATCATCTGGCATCAGATACACACTACTTGCTGAAGACCCTTTTGTAAAACTGCAAACTTATTCTTTCTGTAACTACTTGCTCTGTTTCTCCATTAAAATAACTCTGCATAATATTATCAGCTGTCTCCTCTTCTTTTGTCTTTGCTGACATACCACTGTGATGGCACCAGCAGCAGTGCCACTCCATCCAACCATACAGTAAGAAGAGGTCTAAACTCCAGTTGTTAGAGGACTTCACATGTCCTTCAAAAATGCTTCAGTCCCAACTTGTCTCGCAAAGTAGGATGAAGTTCTACCTTATTTTAATTAACCTATGAGCCTGGGTTTACACAACATTCCTCCAGAAAAGGGCATCAGGTGACTGTCTGCACTACCACACACAGAACCTAGCTTGTTCCAGGTGTATATGTTTGGAAAATAATTTCCAAAAAGAAAGATTGAGTAGAAGCTAAAATCAGGTGATCTGCCAATGAAAGACAGCAATGCTTCTTAAGCTTGGAGAAAGACACCTAACAGAAAAGACCAAAGGCAACTAAGCCATGACCATCGGCTGGAGAGATCATCTCCTTTGCAAACTGCACAGCCAGGTTATTCAAGCAGTTCCTGTCAGCCTGTACTGTGTCACCTTGAACACCGAGTAGTCTTGATTTAAGTTTATAATATTAAAGATTATAATCTGGCATGAAACAAGGTGGTTCAACAAGCATAGCCTAGACATAACTTCACGGATCCCATGCAAGCCCAGTTATACATCAAAGACATCACCAGGAGTCAAAAATCTTGTTGTAGAAGCTACTTTGAGGGGACACCTCTGGGCTGATTTTTGAGAGATACCCTACATGGCTACCCCTTTTCTTATGACAGCCACAGGAACATCTTCTCAGCTGACATAGCTAAGTGGAGGAAAAAGTAAGAAACTAACCGGTGGAACAGACTGGGGAAGCATTTTCATAGGCAGAGAAACAATGATAGTTAGCAGAATAGTCCCTCTGTTGCAAATGTTATTCCTCCAGTCCAAAGCCCATTTCTTTATTTCCTCACTGATGCTTTCACATAAAGCATTTGACCTTGAACTGAGCTGGAGCAGAGGACAAGCCCCACAGATCCAGTTTCTTGCCTGGGAAGGAGCAGCCTCCACCAAGAGACTGGCCTGACCTGCTGCCTTGTTCCAAGCTCACCTCTTTTTGCCCCAGTTTGAGCAAGACAGAGTCAGATCGGGACACCCTGACAAAACAGTACGGATAGCAGCCTCCACCCTAGGCTCCTAGGGGGACACATGGGCAGCAAATCAGTACAACCCTTTGAAACTGACAAAATCATTGAGACGCCTTTTATAATCCTTCTGCTAGCTGCTGTCAGCAGCAGAAAGGGCTGGGTTCCCCAGGGAAAACATTAAGAAAGGTTCAAGTCTCCCACTGCAATAAATACAGCTTATCTCCTTTGGATGCCCTCAGGCACACAAGGCTTTTCCCACCTGCACGCACACTGTGGAAGTGCTTAAGCACACAGATGCACAGGAAAAGGCAAAGCAGGATAAAAGATGGAAGGCCAAGAAATTGAGTGAAATCCTCAGCTCATGCTATAACATCAGGTGCCTCTCTACGCTTGCCAATACAGCAGTATTTATGTATTACCTGTTTCTTCCCTTCCCCACACCCATTCAGGTTGCTACCAGCAGTGCTATTGCTTCTGACAGTGTGTGTGATCCCCACCCAGTGTCCAGAGAATTGGAACCACCTGGGAGCTGTGACTGCTCCGTGGACTGCAGCTTCCCCAGGCCTGTCACAGTGTCATCTGCATCGCTCTGCTTGGAGCCACCTGGGCACCACCTCAGCTTCAGTTTTTGCCTTGAAGCTGATAGAGCTCCAGTACAACTCCACCTCCATGGACTTCATACCCAGTGCAGTCACTGCAGGGCTCCCTGCCTTTACAATGACCAGACAGCTTTATCACCCACCCATCCAGAACATCAGGGTGACCCCAGAAGTCCCAAATCACAGAACCGGAGTGCAGACTGTCACTTGGCCCCATCAGACAACAGCACAGATGCTCGCTTCCCATGGATCAGCCCTAAGGTCCCCAGTAGCTCTGAGCTTACACCTGTTCAGAGTGGTGGGTAAAGAGCATTTTTTCCCTGTTTTATAGGGTGTTATGCCCTAAGGCATAAGAAAAGTTGGATGATTAGAGGAACTTTGTGCCTGCCTGAGATCACAGATGATAGATGGCTCATTTAGTTAACAGAAAACTAACTCCTATAATTTTATTTAAAGTCCTGAATGCCAGTCTGAAGCAGGATGTATTTACTGCATGCATGTGGGAAATTACCCATTTAAATGCACCTTGTGAACAACCCACAAGAGGCATGCTGCAGGACATATGCCTCTAGCACAAAGATTCACTGCCAGAGTCAGAATCACTTGTAAAGAGTAAACTTAGCCTCAAATGATAAATTGGACCTATATATGAGCTGGTTTAGAACTTTTTCAAAATACTTCTTGGAGCATAACAAGAAAGGGAAAGTGGTCCATGGGATAGGAACACTGGCTTCATCAAAAACAGCAAGAGAAACAAGATGTACTTCAAAACTCACTATATTTCGATGAATATTCTAAGGTTCATTATTGCATTACGAGACAGGAAATGTTAAAAATGTTTCCATTGTCTTTAAAAAAAAACAACACACCAGTACCTTGAGATACTTAATATCTTTAATCCTCTGAAAGCCTCAGAGCATTTCACGAGTATATTTTATATCTAAATGAATAGAAGGTGCACTACAAATATTTCACAGAAATTCACTGGCAAAGCTTCCCACTTTTACTGACAACTTGGTGTTTTGTGGTAACTGCAAGTCTGAACTTATTACACAGAAAGGGCAAATTTAGAGGCCTCAATAATAAACTGGAGTTCATTTCCAAATATGCCATTAGCATAATAATAAAGATTCCTTCATCTGGCTTTTGAGGTTTGGGGGATTTCTTTTGTAGGGAAGGATTTATGTGGTTGGTGAGAACTTGGTTTAATCATCTCATCCAAGGCTCACCAGCAGTCAATTACATGCTATTACAATGCCTGTCCACTTTGTTTTCCTTACACAGGGAAAACCCTCCGTAGAGCAGCTACTCTGAAATCATCTCGCATTCTCACATTTTGCAGTGCTGGTTTACACCATTCCTTTAACTATTAATAGCTACATAACATTTCAAAAACATACAGTAGCACAGAAACATTGAAATGTTTATTATCTACAAATTCTTGAGGAAATTCAAAATTCCATGAATTAATTCCACCGTCCATTTCTACATGCATACAAGAAGACTACACTGTCAGAAGGCACTGAGCAAAGCAGTAAAACCAGAAGCTGAACTTTTGGCTTCAGTTCCCTCTCCCAGATACCAATCCTCCTTGCAACTCTGCACTGAGGCATTCTATTATGCCAAGACAGGGAGGTGAAACTGATGACACCAGGAAGAGAAGACCCCACAAGAAGCCAATACAGAGGAAGGAGCTTTGCAGAACCAGGAACAGAAGGAAAAATGTGCACAGCGGTTTCATTAACAGACAGCTCTAGCAGAAGAGTTGCTGTGGAAGGGAGGTGCACACAACCCACTGCCAAATCTCTCCTGACCATCTCTGTCCTGAAGCAGGCCGATAGGATCAGCTTGGGGCAGCAGGACAAAGGCAGCTGAATTAGGAGCAAAGGAACAGACATGCACACACACGCAGAGGCCAATAACATATTGCAAGGTCATGTTTAATGAGAAAGAAGCAGATCATACAGAGGCAGAATTATATGGTACAGATTACAAATTGCCTGTAACCTGTGATTTGATGTAAGGTGATTCATGTAATAACTGATGTTGTTTCCCTATTGCAGGAACACACGTAAAGCACAGAGCATGGTCTGGCTCACTCCAAGACCCTTTTTTATATGTCATTAGCCACAGAAAGAACCTACAAAGCAATCTAAAATGGATGACAACCCAATCCCTTCACCTCCTACTGCATTACAAACGTAGTCCACAGCTTTGAGAAGAGTACTTAGAGAAAATGGAAGACATTAGGAAAAAAAAAAACACCAGAGTAATACAAGAAGGATGTAAATGGATTCTTTTTCTTCAGAAGATCTAAACATTTATGGATGCACTTAATGGCAGCTCCAAATGCTTAGCTCTGAAGCTCAGCCAGATATCTACATCCTGCTCATCCTCGCCTGGACGTTCCACTTCCAGCAGCTCCTCTGACTAGGTTTAGCATGGTCTACAGCTTCCAACTGGATACCCCCGTGCCCACCGGGCACCACCATACACATGCGAGCCCCCAGGAGCAGGGGCACTGCTGAAGCCACTTCCAACTTCAGGGGCTCCCGCAGATCCCACGACGCTTTGCTGTGGAAAGGTGCTGAGGATGGGTCCAGGGAAGGTCACAACCACAGGTGGAGGGTAGATGACCACCCTTGAGTCAGGACACTGCACAACACAGGGCTCGTTGCAGCTGTCAGCAATGGGCTGGGGCACAGCCACCCCACACAGAGAGGGGCTGCCATCGGTGCACGGGCTTAGGGAGTGCGTCATTTGGGGGATGGTTAATCTGAAGTGCAAGGGAATATGATGAGAATAAGGCAACAATTCTTACAAGTTCCACAATCAAACATTAAAACAGAAAGCTACCAACAGGCTAGAGGTAAAGGCAGAATTTCATAGCTGGGTTCTTAGAAAACGCCACCTATAAATCTTGTATCAAACACAATATCTGGAAATGAGATTTAATGAAAAACTAATTGGAGCTCATCACCCAGACAGTATTGGAAGACCTGCATGTACCAAAGCCAAGAGCTAAACAGTCACAAAGTGATATAGTTACATCAAGAAAATTTTGGTTTGATACAACAGAATATTTGCATAGGATTTACCCTCACTTAAAACTACAAGCAAAACTTTCTTTAGAAAGAGGGATTCAAATCAAGCTTACCTACTTCACGAGAGAAATAAGAAAAACGATCGGGCAAGATTGGACGTTGAGTGTTTTTATACTCTTAGACTGCCCAAAGCATCTGAGTCATCTATGTGCATAGCATCCCAATCAATTACTAAACGCGTTTCTTTCAAGACTCAACTTTGTTAATGAATGTCAATTGTTTTAAATAAATCGCTCTAATTATTAGCCTCTTTCCACCCCCCCGCCCCCCCCCCCCCCAACTTGTACTTCACTGCCTTCCAGTCTATTTCAAAACTTTACATAGACAGGATATTCTGTATGTTACAGAAAAACCAAAACCAAGGTTTATATGGTTCATACTCAGCTCTCCTCCATGAATGGACTCATTCCTTGGCAAGCAGCAAACAGCCATTTACTTGGAAGAAAATGTACTGACCCAGCCCAGGAGGAATTGCAAAAGTGAGGGATATGCTGGGTTCTTGGCCTAGGGGTAGCCCGGTTCACAATTCTGTGATGAAATTAGGCTAATATGGGGTCTAGTCAAAGCCCTGGCATTCTGTGGAAACCTTCAGAATGAATTTTAGGGTAATATATCCAAATAAGTTAGTCCTGCTCTTCCAACTAGACACCAAGCATGCGTGTCTTTAAATCTTCAAGCTTTAAAAAAAGGGGGGGAGAAAAAGTAAGTCTATATCTTATATGAAATTGTATTCCATAATCTGAAGCTATAAATCATGAGCTGATTAAGAAAATGAGACGAAAAGGCAACAGATTGGGTGTGGCTCATACAAGACCTTGTCATTTTTTTCAACAAGTCATTTCTTCAATAAAAGGGCACCTAAATCCATTATAATAATATATGTTGCACATCTAGAACAATGAGTAGAAGGTTCATATTGGAATCCCAATTGCTGATGAATTGCAACTGCCAGCAGTTATCATTGGTGTTAAATACAGCTGTATTATGGATGGACGCCGAGGAGGAGGTTCACCAACACTCTGTAGCAGCGTCAGCAACAGATGCCAAGGATAGAAATGGCTTGTGCCATGCAGATGCTCTCTACCATCCCCTGTGGGCCACGGAGGATGGCAACTTGTCCATTCTGATTTACACTTCACTTAAATCAAAGATTTTGCTACTTTCATGGCAGTAGAGAAGACTTGTAGGAGATGTTTTGCTATAATAAAGCTCAGCTCAAAGCCTTTCCCTTCTCAACAGCAACATGCTCTTCTCACAAGGAAAAGGCTTCCATTAGGGGAGTTAGAGATGAACATGGTAACACTGCAGAATAATTTCTGCAAAGAGGGAACCTCATACCAGATTGACAGAAAAACGACTCTGAAAGAATACTAAACCTCATATGCTACCATGGGGTAGAAACCCCTATCAAGTTTTTCACACAACAGGCAGTGGCCTGGATGCTCTCCTAGTTTAATCGCGTGCTGATATCTGTCATCATATCATCCTTGATGACACTGAAACATTTATCATTCCTTTGGAAAATTAACTCTGCATTTTCTATAATTGAGTGTAACCATGTGAATTGCAACATATGCCTATCTCAGCGTAAATCAGATAGCAATTTAGCCTTAATGTAATTCCTCAAAAAGGGGTGGAATTCAAAGCCTAATCATTATTTTTGAGTTAGCCAATTGAAGATAAAAGCAAGTGTTAAGTCTAATTTTAAAAATATACTATTAATATTGCATTGAACAAAATCTAGATCATTAATCTGAAGCAAGATGAAGCCACACTCCTGGAACTAGTTTCCTTCTCTGCTAAGGGCTGCTTACAGTTATTATCACTGCTAAATCCATGTATCTGAACACAGAGGCTAACAACACTAAGAGTAGGCACGCAGATGCTCTCTGAAAGCATTCTCAAAGCACATCATAAAAGCTCATTAATGTTCTACACAACTGATGTTGTCATACAGATGTTTAACAAGAGTATTACAACTCCCAGCGCAGGCACCACCAGAGAGGACAAAGAAATAAAAGCAATGAGTCAACTGATGAACCATAGCCAAATCTCACTACCTAAGCCATGTCCAGAAGGAAATGCAGCAAAACAGCACATGCTCTAGCTCAATTTACCAGTTTAAGCAAATTTAGGAATCAAATTTTAGCACCTAAAAAAGATACAAAAATATAGAAATTATCATCCTCATGTCAAGAAAAAAAAAAAAAAGAAAACACCTATGATGCAGGCAAGCCATCAAGCACTCAAAAGTGTTGACAGAACATGGAGCTATTCAGGATTTAGATGAAACATTAGGATTATTCTAAAAGATTTTAGCCATCTACCTGTAAGGATATGCAGGAAAGATGTTTAAAACCCTGTTAGAAACCTCAGACTAAGTTTCAGAGATATGTGGTCTCACTGGTGTTTTCTCCACAGCTGAGCTCAAACTAATCCTCATGATTGAGCACAAAGATGGTATTTTAGTTGATTCCTGCTTCCCACAGAGTAGTCCTACAAATGAAGCATCAACACCAATTCTCCCTCACCCCACAAACCTGGTGGAGGCAACTCCAACACCCGCTTTAAACACCAAGGCAGAGTTCACCAAAAGAGCAAGAACCCTCTGAAGACACACATTTGGTTATACCATACAAAAAGCTGGCTTCATGAGTCAAATCCATCCCAGAGACTAAGGAAACACCGCAAACATTTATGAAGTTTAAAACTCCAGAAACATTTGTGGTTTAGTGCACACACCACAGTAGGTGAGGCAGAAACCGTAGAAATAATTGCATCAATTACATGTTGGCTCTGGCTAGTAAGGACTTTGTGCCCAAAAAGATGTTTTCTTTGTGAGGCTGACTATATAAGAGCCATCTAAAGCTCAGATCTATTAATTTATCTTGATTTCTTCTCCTCAAACAAGGTACATGTGATCCACACAACTGCTTTATAACCAAACTCCAACTAATGACTAATGTAAGAGGCTGCGCATATTTAACTTCATGGCAAAGAAACTGCACAGGAGAAGCCACCGAGATTTTTCCCACTTCATCCTGAAGTTAGAAACAAAATGCTGTGAAGAGACAGTAGTTGCTGGGGATGGGGGGCAAACCCATTTGTATGCACAAAAGCATAGAATGAATAATCTGAAAAATTCAGGTAAAACCTCTTCAAATTCTGGAAGCATGTTTTTCTTAGTTTACCTCAGACTGCAGTTGTGCTCTCTACTTTCCCTTTGCATTAAGAGTTACTTTGCATTTACTGTTGCTTTGTTCCCTCAAATAAAAAAAAAAAAAAATAAAGCTTTATAAACAAGGCTTTAGATATCCCATGAGTAAGTGTCCAGAGCTATTTTACTTCTCAGTGGTAAGCCGTGCAAGCTTGATGCCCATTTTCCAAGAAAATGAATGTGCTGCAAGCATCCCAAGACAGCCAGGATGCCTGCCCTGCTACATAGCCACCAACAGCTTCAAAACTGTTGCCCTGTGGACTTACCCAAGCCTATCACTTACCACTGGCCTGGCCTCAAACCAGCCAGCAGCACTAAATTATTCTTCAGGGAATTACACTTTCCCATAACTTAGCCTTCCATTAGGTGCTTTGAATTTTATAGATGTCAACTACAGATGCAGTATGATCCAAAGAAAAGCCAAAACATGGGCTCAGCATCACAAAAAGGGCTCGTAAATACTTCTGGCATATGGGACATGGGCTTTTCCCACAGAAATATCCTTTGTACGCAGCACACCACTGCAAGGGGCTCTCAATCCATTATGGACTGGTCTTGAAGCTTCTCATTTCTCCATGTGGTAGTTCACACATTAACATTTAAGTCACAAGCCATAAATTCAGCAGGAAAGGTGAGAACCAGAGAAATACTCATTTTTCCATTGCCAAGTGTTACTACCCAGCAGCTGAGGCTCTCCATGCTGTTAGGAGCTACACAATGTGAGGTGAAGAACCATCATCATCTGCTATGTTCTGGTGTTACGCTGAGGGAAAACACAGGGATGGCATTGCTAACAAAGGCTCCTGCCTTAGCTAAACTTCGCTAAATTGACGCGGCATTATGTGCACATCCACTGGGAGAGATATTTTTTCCCCTGGAGCAGACAGTATTGGCTACTGTTTGACACATCACGATGAACCACTGGCCCTACTGCCTGAGTTCACCCTTTCTTCCAAGAACAAGGGGCTGCAACAAGAACCAGTTTGGGGTTACAACTGCATTCCCCTTCACATTATACAAATTGGTGTATTTTTCCAGTTATACAAAGTCATTAAGCTAAGCCATTAAAATCAGCTGGTGATACTAAGGAAATACTCTGGGCTGCAAAATGAAAAAAATGGCAAGAACAGTGCATTTTGATAGAATTGTAAACATGACTCATGGCATGACCTGTATCAAAGCCTATAACAAAGCTGAGGTATGGTGTGTATATTGATAAATTAAGGCCCTTCCAGGTCCCACGCCTGTGCATGTCCACATTTACCCACACATAAAACTAGAATAGCACTGGCAGAGGCCATGAAATGGCATCTTCATAACAGGACCTCTTGGAACTCCCCACAACCATTCATTAAAGTTTTACATGAGCAAAGGTCTTCCAGCTGGACTCCACTATAATGAACACAGGCATCAATTTAAAGGATGCGTGTCAGAACATCCAAGGCTACTAATTACATTACATGCAGGGAGCAGCTCCCCTTCTGACAAGCAAGCAAGATGCACATGGACAGGCAGCATCCACACAGACACAGCAGAGGTCCAGGTGCAAGCCAGCAGCTGTTGGGGTGGCCAGAGTAAGCCAAATGGGGGTGATTAGAAATACTCCTCCCTTGCCATGATTAGTTCCACCTGATACTCCTTGTTTCTCACCCCAGGAACCTAATGGGATGTCCCAAACACAATTGCTAATGAGTCTGATCAAACCACAAGCTACTTGTAGGAGCACAGCTGCCTGTGTAAAGCATTGCCCCCACAAACAGCTTAAATCCTTGACAAAGCTATTTTTTGGAAGTTTGGCTGTGCCAGTTTCCAAGCAGATTTTGACTTGTCACAGTACGAGCCCTGACTGCAGCCCTGCGAGGTTTACACACCCATGAAGGCTGCACTGGCTTGCATGCACACACCTTCCACTGGCCTTGTTTCCAGCTGGAAAGAGCAACAAGGTGCAAAGCCTCATAAAATCTGGGATTCACTCGGTAGCTTTGAAGGGCACTAGATCAGACGTACAAGTAGCTGAGTGCCAGGCTTTCGGTACGTTTTTCTCAGCCTTGTTTATCCCTTACTTATCCCATAAAGATTTAAAACTGAAAGAACCTAGCAGGGTGTGAGGAATTTTATGCTATTTGGGGATCAGAATATACTAATAATCACATATGAGTAAAATAATTGCAGCCAATGAAAAAGCTGCATATGAACACATTTTCTCCTGTATTTAATTAAGATTAGATATACCATTGCTCAGGTTTTCCAGGCAGTCTAAAAGACCATATAAAACCTACACATCTCTGAGCTTTCAATCCAGTTCTTACTCTCCTCTCTGAGCTCGGTAAGTTATTTGCCTATTTCTAGTCCTAGCTAGCTAAATGTCCTTCTGTTGGTGCTTTTAATTCATACCTGAATCCTGTAGAAATAATCTGATGAGAAATAAGTGGATTGTTCCTTCTGAAAAGTTTCTATTTTGCTAATTTATATTTGTTGGCATAGATACAGGCATTCAAAGTTAAGCCTAAGATTTACAGTACCTAACTCGATGTGATGTTTCCATTTTGATCTGGCAATTTAAGTATCTTTATCTTTAATCTACTTTAAAAAATCTGAATTATAAGTTTCTCCTCCTATGTTAGAGACCTGTCTCCTTATTTCTGTAGCTTAAGTAACTTTCTATGGGCAGCTGTCCTCTACCATAGTAATCAGTCCAATGTAGATGGTTTCTACAATACCATAGAGACTAATTTTTAATATAGAAGAACTGAAGGAAAGCTTGGTTATTGCATCTTTTGGAAACTTTTATAGACTTATTTTTTCTGGAGTTTCTGGTAGTTTTGTTTTTGTTTTTTAAAACAGCTGGGATTACTCACTTTCAAAACACAGCTAGAAAATGCTGACCCCTGTCTCCGTAGCTAGGTGTGAGTTGGCTCCTTTGTAAACAAGTTGCATTGATGGGACCTGACCCTTCAAAGCTTTGTTCTCAGAGCAGTGCTGCCTATCTGCAAAAGCAGCTTCCACCAACTTGCAACATCCAGACGCCCAAGTGCCATTTCCTAGTGCTGATCAAAGCTGATTTGCAGTCAGATTTTAAGTTTTAATTAGGAAATCCAAGGCCTCAGCACTTCTCCATGCTCGGTCACATCTTTGGACGGACACCTCATGCCTTCCAAGTGTGACAGGCAGCTCTGATGTCCCCCAGCTGGGCAGCACCTCCTCCAGCAGCCAGCACAGACTGTGCAGCCTCCTGCCCCCAGGTGTCTCTGGGCCAGCAGTGCAGGGAGCACCGCAGGCTGATGCAGGGCACAGCTCTGAGCTGACCTTCAAGATTCTTGCAGCCCTTGCTTCTACTGGAGAAAATTCAGGAGAGAAAGACCAAGAGAGTGCAGCATAGCTGGTGAAGCAACCATACAGCTGATCCTGAGATTAAGAAAGTTACATTTGACTTTTTACTTATCTAGGACACTGGTAGCTTTGTCCCCTATGAATATTAGGCATCTAAAAATAGAACTCCTGCCACACTACCCTGTCTACTACAGAGATAACAATCTTGTTTTGCAATTCAAATTAGTGTAAAGGCAATACTTTTGCTTTACCTAATGCTAGCAGAAAGTGATTCCAGTTTCATTTGAAGCATCTGGAAAGCAAATAGCCTTTACCACAAGAGATGAGAACCTCAGCACTAGCCCTAGGTATTCCATTGCTTCAGTAGCTGAAGCATGCAGGTCACTTTGCAGCTAAGCCTCAAACTCCCCTTCTCAGGATAATAACTACCTACTTCACCTGAGATCTGAAGGCATTAAAAAAATTGTTATTTAAATGCAAGGCTGTGCAGTTTCTGCTCCAGAGATGAGGGCAGAGAGTCAGAGCAGCACATTCAAACAATGGAAAGGCAGCTCTGATACAAGTAGCGATCTACAGGGAATTAATTTACCCTTATTCCCTGCTTTGTTTTTTAGCTTCATCTCCACCCCGGGACAATGTCTTACTGGTACCAATACAAGCAGCAGTGCTTCGTCCCCAGCGGACTGAAGTGTGCCACCCCAGTGTTCACACAGTGTCACAGCCCTGCTGTGGTGAAGTCCGTGCCGTGCACATCATGCACCTCCATGGATGCCAAGCTGTGCGCCGCAAGGAAGATGATGCAGAGCAGCCCCAAGTGCCTCACACCATGCACATCAAGCTGTGTTGAGAAGCACATTATGCAAGGCCACTCTTCCTCCTCCTCTTCCTCCTGTAGCACCAGGTCTACTGAGCCGTGCAGCGTGGTGTTCCCCCAGCTGCAGAGCGGGCAGCATCTCTTCGTGCCTCAGTGCAGACAGCTCGGCATTACAGAATGCCCCCAGATAGGCAATCCCATTCACATAGGCCAGCAGAGCTCATATCCTTGCTCCTCATACCAGTGGTCCGACAGCTACCACTACCAGTGTGGGCAAAGTTAAGCTCCAGAAAGGCACCCACAGAACAACCAGGTGATGGAGAGCAAGATGCACACCCGCAGCTGAGTTCATAGGCACAGCTCCCAGAGGTGCAACTCACATCTCTTGCTACAGTCACTGAGGTTGTGGGCAGCCTGAAACCCTAACAGCCAGCCCCCTCCACGGTATCCTCTGCATTAGATTTAAAGGTCTCATAGCTTCATATCTACAGCCAGCTCAGATCTTGACTGTATTAAGACCGCTTTTCTATGACTGCTGGTGTAAAGGATATGTGAGTTTTACTACAGGCACAACCACTCACATGAATGACATTGCATCAAAGTGGCATCAGCTAGCCCAGAGTCAATAAAAACAAGCTCCTTCTGTGCTAATACTGCTAAATACACATTTTTCTGCTTTCAACTTTTTTCCAGAGGAGGTATTGTAAAAGAAACTGTTTAAGTGTTGTGCTTTGTCCTACATGCAACTAGCAACAATAAGCAAGTAAAATGGTGAAAAACAGAATTCAGCTTTCAAGTCAAGGAGATCCACTGTGTGAAGCACCTCACTCCTGAAGCACTTGCTACCTGAAGATCCACCTCCAATGTACCTACTGGAAAAATTGAAATTCTTTCTTTATAGTCCACATTCCTTTATTCTCTATGGTATATATGCACCATTTCTCACATAATAAAGCCTCTACTGCATCAAACCAGCCATTTTTTTTTATTATTTTTTTATTTTTTAAATCCTCTACCCCTAATTCAGCTGCCTCCAAGGTGACAATCCCCAGCTGTAAGGCAGCCATGGAGGGATGAGCACTACTTATACCTGCACAGGTAACAAACACTCAGCTCCCCACAGCACATCTCAAAACAGCTTACAGAAAAAGCTGAGACAGCTGTACAACAACTAACACATTAAATCAATAAACTAGCAGCAAATGCTGGAATTAAGTCCAGGAGTCATGTGTCAGAGCAGTGCTAACACCTAGACCACACTGCTCTATGCAGTATGCCATTAAGCTATTTGCAAATTGAGGTAGTGTGACCCCACAAACCAATAAATCTCAATTAAATTTACGCCCAATCATTCCTTCCGCATTTGTAAACTGAACTCCAGAAATTCTTCTTCCATCACATGTTTAGGGCTTGATTCTGGGAAGACACAGGAGCCACAGAGGCACGCACGCATCCCAGCACAGCAGCCAAGAGCTCAGCACAAAACACTTGGGCTATCAAGAACCCAGGACAACTACCACCCAGCCCTGCAGACAAATGCATTGGTACAACAAGAAGCTACAGCAGAAATTTAGATTTTCAATTATTTTTCTGCCAGCCAAAATTGAGATTCTCAAATGACATGTCACTTGTGACAAAATTAGGGAGGCTACAGGACTCCAGCTTCAGTTCGGGTTGCATAGCAGGAAGCATCTTTAAAAAGCAGAAAAGGTTTGAAGCTTAAAAAGAGCAGAGTGAACGTCTTGGAGCTGAAGTCAGAGGCAGAAGCTCTTAAGTGGCATGACTTCCCTGGAGTCAGCAGAGGCTAGGATGACTTATGCCTTCTCCAAATCTGCCCACTAGGAGAGAAATAATAAAGCTGTGCTCTCCACCAAGCAGCCAAAGGGCATGCCTCTAATGTGGTTGTGTTCAAAGGCAGGCGAAGCTGCTAGACGATACCTAGTGAGGGGAGAGCTCTTCCAGTCCCTCTCCTGGCTGTTACCCCATGGCCCACAAATGCAGCACATCAGCAGCTTGAGGTTGCTGCAGTCACATGAACAAAGGAGCCTTTCAGCATTCCCCTGCCACAGCATGGAGCATCTTCCTTCGTGGCTTTTCACCCACACCTTCAGGCTACACCCAAGCTCTAAGAGGTTCTAGATAGTCAGAGGTTTCAGGGCAGTGTACTCATCTGGGGAAATATATATATTTTTTTTTTTAAAAAAAAGAGCTTGCTGGCCTCAGTTCATCATGCTCTCTACATCACTCTCCTGCAAATTCAAACATTTCTCATTTACCCAGCTCTGCTGAGCTCCACCACTTCTGGAGGTTGGTATTGCACTGAAAGTGCATGCAATTTGTATTTTAATGCTTCTGTGCAATCCAGCTGTCTGCTCTTTCAACAAGCTGGGCGGCAACTGTCAAGTTTTATTATTCCTTATTTAAAAAGGGGAGAAATTAGGAAGCCATTAAAGTGTCTCTGCCATTCAGGAACCTCTGTCACAATTTTCAGAACTTTCTAGAGGCAGACAGATACATCAAGCTGCTTAAGTCCAAAATGCCTCACAGCCAAGCTGGCCCAGCCCGGGGTCACAAGGCACATTAGGTCACAGCCACACACCAAGCGTCACAGCCCACCAGCAGAGCCACCCTGCCCCAGGCACAGGGCAAGGAGCTCAGCCTGGTCTGCACCAGCCACCCAGCCCTGCCCTCAGATGCTTGTGGACTGAAGGCAAACAACAACTCCAACTAATACGACGGTTACTCTTGGCAATTACACCCTGGGTCCTCTATAACTAAAGATTTTAGAATCAAAAGAATCTTGTGAAATGAAAGAGCTTTCAGGAATATCAGCTCTGCTGATACACAGAGCTTTAGCTCAGCCTCACATCGCTGGGACTTCTCAGAGGAAACAGCAAATTCTCCACAGGAGTCAGCAGGACCTCAATCATTTGCAATCAAAAGCTGACTCCACCAGGGTGAGTTTGCTCCCTCCTGACTGCCTTGGGCATGCCACACACCTGCACTTCACAAGTGAGCAGGAAGAGCAAGAAAAGGGCTGCAAAGGGAGGGCAAAAAATGTGATTTACTGAACAGCACCATCACCTCTACCAAGTAAAATCTAAAGTCCACCAAGAGCATCTCATAGCTAGGGATTCTTTTTTTAGTCCCTCATTTCTTGTGCAATTCAAAAGCACAACAGTTTGGTTATTTTACCTCCATATCATAAAAAACTCTGCCTCCAGCATCCAGTAAAGCATCCAAAACCACTTCCAGCAAGCAGCAGCCATCTTTTCTCAAGACAGCAGACCCCCTCGCTCCTCATCCAGCCCTGACTGCATCAGGAGGGGGCAGAGGGGACACCCCAAGGCAGGCAGCTCCCTGCACACCCCCCAGACCAGCCCCAGCCCTGCAGCTCTCCCCATTGCCACCACCCGGCCAAACGCAGGCAGTTTCTTGCATTTAGCATCAACTAAATGCATAATTAAACTCAGCTAACTCATTGCATTTAGCATCAACTGTTGCATTCAGAGTTTCTTACTACTTTTCAAACATTTTTGTGTTATCCTTGGAGCCGCTTCTGTGCTGGCCAAACTTAAATGGCTCAGGAGCTGTGGATTTTTTTTTCCCTCAGTGTTCTACCAACCTGCTCACCTTTTTAACAGCCCAGCTTGCTTGAAACTCAGTTGCAGCCAGGCTGTGTTTCTCCCCGGAGCAAGCAAAACGGCTCCTTCCCCCCCACATTGTACCAGTATTTCGGTGCAGCTGACCTAGCACCAGTTTGTCAGGGTGCAGGGGCTCCCTGCTCCAAAATCCTCTCTGCTAGGGATAAGGGGAGGCAGCAGAAGGATAGAGGTGGATCTGGGGAACAGGAAGGGGGGCCCTTCGTGGCCTCGCGGGGGCCAAAAAGCAAGCAGCAGCCTTATACGTCCCCCCCCACTCCCCCGGAACCGGAGGATGAGACCCCACAGAAGCAGCCAGCAGAGGAAAAAACAGCGAGAGAAAGACGAGAAGCAGAAGCTGGGGGCGAAGCGTGCCCCCCCAGCACCCAGAGGCCCCCCGAGGTCCCCTCCCCATGGGCTGCAGTGGGAGCCGAGTACCTGCGGAGGTCCCAGCGGGGCGACTTCTTCCTCCTCTTCCTCCAGCAAAAGGCTCCAGCAAAGCCCCCCACCAAAGAGGGCGATCGGGATTGAGGGAGGAGGGCTACAGGCTTTCTACTCCGGTATTTATCAGGGGGCAATTAGCGGCTCGTTGGCGGGTCATTGCAGCTCCGGGGGGGGGGGGGGGCTTTGGCCGGGTCCCGGGGGGGGGGGGGGGGGGGGGAGGTCTAGGGCACAGCATCGGGCACTGCTTTCTTTCAGGGCCAAAATCTTGTTGCATCAGACGCTGTGCGAATATCCAGTAACAAATCCTAACATGCTTTTTGCTCTTAAAGTGCTTGAACAGCAAAAAATAGTCAGAGAATCAGAGTATTCCAGGAGTTGAATAAACTAAGCTTTGCTTCAACCTTGTTGTGATGTACATACTTTTTAAAAAATAAAATAACTTTTTTTTTTTTTTTTTTTTTTTTTTTTTTTTTTTATTTGGGCTCCAGTGCTTTGCATATAACCAGTGGGTTTGGTAGTTTGGGAAGAAATTATAAAAGCTTGGTGAGAACCACTTTCAGAGAGGCCTCCTCACATGCCAATGCAATTCTTCCTAGGCCTCTGATTGCACCCATGGGAGTGGGAGTTGTGTGGGGTTGCAGAGGCCCCGCTTCTTGGGAAAAGTGTTTTCCCATCTTGGCAGCAAAGATCATGAGCTGGCCCAGAAGTACACGAAGAAATTACAGCTAGAAAGCAATGCAAACCAAGTTTTATAGCTTTGTCTGTGGCTTCAGCATGGCAGCTAGGAGTTTCCTCATGGAAGGCTGTTGGGCTATTAATTATGTTTAACAAGCACGTTAATTTATTTCAGTGTTAACTCGCTGTCCTAGAGCCCCATCCTGTGGCGGTGAGAGTGCTGAGCCACGGGGACCTGCTCCCTCCTTGGTCCCCACCCCTCACTGCAAATGCTTGTTGCCACTGGTGGATGTGTGAGCAGAGCCGGGCTGCTGATGGAGTGGGTGGGCTGCTTGTACAGCACCTGCAGGAGCCCTGGTGCTCCCCAGGGACCTCTGCAGGGCCCAGACCTTGCTGGCTCTTAGTAAAAGAGGCAAAACTTCACCCACAGCCCTGCCACAGTTTCTCTTCTCCATTTTGAAGAGGGAGCTGAGCCATTGCGTAAGGTGGGTTAGGCAGAGAATGCAGTGGGTGTGGGAGGGTGAAGCAGTGCAGGGATGGTGTGCCCTGCTGATGAAATTGCAAGTTGCTGCACTGATGACAAATTCCTGGCTGTAAAGTCAGCGATAAAGTGATGCAACGCTTGCAGCAGTGGTGTAGAAAAGCAGGTATATGATGCTAGAGACTCCTACTTGGTGGTGCTGGCCTGCCCATGACTAAAGTGATGCGATGGAGAAATGGGTCAGCTCTAAAAGGAAAGAGGTGGTAAACCTCTTTGATCAGATGACTGCAAGAAGGGTTTCAGCTGTGAAGGCCAAATGCCATATCTCCCATGGCTGTGGAAGTCACATCTTGTGAGATCCCTGACCCAGATGTGCCAACTCCTTTCCTCTCCCAAGGGACTTAGTATTGGACTTGAATTTCTGGGAATTTTTATGGAGTTGTTCATACCAACAGTTCATGTCTGCCTTTCTTATCACAGCCCTATTCTTATCCCATGAAGATGTTACTGGCAGTAGGGTGCTTTGAAAGGAGAAAATCCAGTTCCAGCGCTGCACCCACTTCTGCAGCAAGTTGTTTCATCACTGTAGGAAAAAAAATAAGGCCTATTGCAGTCCAAAAAGACAGCATTTCTCCCTCCCTGCCCCAAGCTTCCTTTAGCTTTCTAAGGGGGGTGCAGGTAGGGGGAGGCTGAGAGGAGGAGGGGCTGGCTGCATACATTGCCATACAGCTGCACAGGGGCTCACCTCCCACTCCAAAGCAGGGAGACCTTCTACCCCATGTAGAACATCTTTTGGTTCTGTCTTATAAAACAGGCTATGGTTTTGCTGTCCTCTACTGCCATCCTCACACAGTAACTAAGAATTGCCTGTGGGTGAAGGAGAAATGCTTCATATTTTATTGTTTTGGAGTCATTATGCTCCTCCCTATTCTGTATGTGTCAACTTTAAATTGGTGTCGGTTCTGAACTCGCCCAAATGAGGGCACAGGGGCCATCCATGGTCAATAAATGCCAAAGTGGCTCCTTGAGCTGGGGTCCCTGGAGAAGGTCCCCTGTTGGTTGCATTCCTCATTCCAACTGTCCTCGCCTTATCAGACCAGCCTACAATCTCTTGTGAAGCCTGTGGGAGTTCCCAGGCAAATAAGCTAACTGTCGGATATGACCATGGATGATAATGAATGGAGCAATTAAGACTTTCCTTTTGATGACTGTAATTTTAATGGGCTGGTGCAAACCAGCTGAATAATATGGGAAGGAAGCTGCATCTGTGTCATAGGTAAAAACTGGGCAGATGACCAGCTAAACAGCTGGGTGGGTCATAAAAATAGGAAGCTATGCAGTTGGACTAGTAAGGTGATGAGCAGCTCCGACTGCCTTCCCGAGGAGTTGGTCCTGCTCATAGTCATCATCGCTATGGGTCCCTACTGGACATTGAAATGAGGTTGGCCGTGACGCACTTGGAGTGCTTCTGATGCCTGGGTGGCAAATGACATGTTCTTCACACAGGCTCTCCTGGTATCTCAGAAATGCTCATACTCCCTGTTGGAGAGGAGAGAATGAGAAAAATGCCTGCTGCCAGAGGTTTGGCTGGGCCTTTTCAGGAGCGGCCATTGCCTTGAGACCACCAGAGTATCCTCTGAGCCAGCCCCATGGGGTGCTGTGTGTGGAGGACAAAAGGCTTGGGGAAAAGTAGGATAAAGTGAAGATTTGCTCTGGTTTTTAGTGCTGTGGATAGTGAAACAAGACAGAAATACATGGGTTTCTTGCTCCATTTACTGGGTGCTGTTCTCCTTCAGAAGATCTGAAAGGCTGAGTTAATAGCACAAGAAATGCCTGCTTGGGCTTACTGGGAAACATCAGAATTACCTCCTATAAGGAGAGCCTGCTGTGTAAATGAGCTGCAAATGCATGAAGTCTCTTCTTGCACTGCTATAACCCAGGTATAGCTTCATTAAAGCTTTAAAGTATATTAAAATACTGCTTGTGGTCAGTGCCAGCAGGTTGGGCAGCGGGCAGATGCTGGACTGTGTCCTGTCACGTGCTACGTTTCCAAAAATGTGGAAGCCTCTGAGCCACAGTCCTGAGCTGGACAAGTTAGTCACCTCCAGTGAGAAAGACCCGTAATTGCCTGGCAAACCACATTTTCCCTTATCGGTGGGGCAGGAAGTCCAGCGTGACAGGTGACGTCTCTGCTTTTGGCCACCCCACAGGGCTCTGGGGTGGGTACGGGCTGGTGGTCCCGTCCTTTATCTCATTTCCCATCTGGAAACAAAAGTGAATGGTCTTTCTGCCACCAAACAAGGCAGCAATGGTCTTGGGGTACCTCTGGTCACCATTTAATATGTCCAGTGGGCTCATTTGACTGCAAGTGGGATTATAGAAACCACACAGGGCAAGGACTGATGCTGGAAGGTCCAAATGCTTGTGAGATTTTGATCACTTAATGTTCAGGCTCTGCTGGCTGTCATGCACATGCAAGCAAAGCAAGGATAAGCTTTCAGAAACCAGGTGTTTCCTTGTGGGGCAGACCCTGATGTAGGATACGTCACTGTGTCTCATCATCACAAGCCGCGATGCTCATGCCCAGGTCCATCACATTGTGGTCCCAAGGGAGGGGAAGGGCAGCAATGCAGGCACAGTGCCTGCCACCACTGGTGCCGCCGCACCTCGCTTCACACTCCTCTTTGTACTCCAACTTTTGCTGTCGTTACAAAATCCCTCAGTGATGAGACTGTGGGAGTGATAACAAATCTGCATATCTTATGTAGCAGGGCAGTTGCTCAATTTTGGCTTATCCTCCTTTTTGCTTTATCTGTTGCCATCTTACTTGGTAAGACTTCTTTCTAGGTTGAGGCCTGTCTTGATATGCCAGAGCAAACAGCAAAGTCCCATGCTCTTACCACATTCAGCAAACATTGTTTGAAAGAAGGAAAATTAAAAATAAAATAAAATAAGTTTACTACTTTTTTTCTTTTTTTCTTTTTTCCTTTTTTTGGGGGGGGAGGGGTAAAGCATTTATTGTGTGATCTAAGTTTGGTATAGGTACAAAGTGAAGTATGACTTCAATATATGGACAGGCAAAAAACACTTGAGGGGCTCTTTGGTATCCAGCAGACTCCAGGTGCAGTGTTGAAGCACGCTTGCTACCAGACATTGAGAGGTTTTAAGCAGCAGTCAGATACCTTTGATCTGAAGGACATTTCTTTGACACAGCCACTGTAACAGCTGGAATTTAAAGTCAGAGCAAGCCATGTTAGCACAAGCATTGCTGCATGCCATCGCAAAGCTGCGGTGCTGGGCTGGTACTGCTGCTACTGGTCGGGCAGGCCCAAGTCATCCCGTTTCGTAACTCCCCAATTCCCACTGCAGCACTGATCATTTCCCAATGGGCTTCAGAAGAATGAGGAACCAGGATGCAGGAAAGAGGAAAACTGAAAACAGGGTGTGCCCCTGGCCTTAATGTATGTGGCAAACTGCGGGGCCCAGACAAAAGTGAAACCAGGAAAGGAACCCCTGGCTGGACTGTTGAATTGCCAAAGCCATTATATAGTAATTGTTGGGGAAAGTTCTTCTTGGGGTATACTGACCTTATCATCACTGAAAACAGTGGTTGCATTTCTTGGCAGAGTGACATAAAGCATGCTGCATGTCTGAATGAGGACCTGCAGAAAGAGCCCTCGCCAAGATCATGGATGGTTAAGTACAATAATAAGCAAAAAGGGCAATTTCTCAGTGGAGGATTTTAGGAGAAGAGCTGGCAGAAAGGAGGGCAAAGGCTTGAAGGCTCTGATCCCCAGAATAGAAGCAGAATGCAAGAGGTAGAGGTAGAAACACTTCCAGATTTAAAATAATCCTTCCCTTCCACCTCCTGCACCCATCTGACACCAAGGATTAAGCAGGTAGAGCAGCAGGTTGTGCCTTGTTTGAGGAGATGCAGAGTGAGGAAATGGGCAGGAAAAGGAAGGAGGAAATCTCTGTGTGCTCAGCAGAGGTGGATCCCTGTCCTCGGGCCTGAGGTGCTGACGACACCAGAGCAGAAGCTGCCACCCCAAGCAACTCGTGGCATCAGTGCTGGGCACCAACAGGGGCCGTCAGCCAGTTGCCAAGCCATCTGACAGTGGGGACAGGCCTTGCTTGGGCAGCAGTGAGCTGGTGGAGAGAGAGAAAGCTGTTCTGAATGCTGGAGATCACTCCCTTCTCTTCCTGAGGACTATCGAGTCTAAAAGTCTCTGAGCAATTTGTGATCTCAGGGGAGATGCCATGCTCATGGAGCCCTGTGAGCTGCAAGCTCTGTGTCCACCACTGTGGTACAGGGCTGCCTAGAAACCCCACAGTGTCTTAGGTATGTTGTGGGGTTTCTGGACATTGTGTTTGGTATGTTAGGCCATTTTATTAAATGTTTTGTCATATTGACTTAGTGAGAGAGAAACGAAGGGATTAGGGGAGAGATGGTTTATGTTTACCCACCACCCTGCAATGTGCAAAAAGCATGGCTGGAATAGGGAATTAAACAGAAAGTAATCCGAGGGCTCCAGACTGTCTCAATCTGCAGTGTGCCTTGGTTGCATCCAGCCCATCTGCTACCCATCACCAGGCAGAAGTGTGGCCCTTTCCTACAATCAGCACGGATGTGAGGATCACACCTCTCATAGCCCACGCAGAGGATGTAATCAGGAGGTACTGAGCAAATGCACTGTGGGAATGTGCGCCTTTGTGGCAATTATACTCCACCCTCCTGCTACAACTCTGATAGCTACAATCTGTGCTTTGTAGTGCACACCGTGTTCTTCAGGGTCTCTATTAAATCACCTGAAAAGAGCCCTGACATCCAAAAGCTGGGGAGCTCTGAGGTTTTGAAGCTCTGGTTTAACTCCCAGATTTGAGACTTTCCCAAATTACTCTCCCCTGTGCATAAAATGGGTACATAATTCTGCTTTGATTCTCAGTCTCAGTACTGATACTCCTATTTATGGGCCTGGGAAAAGGGATCTTCAGTAACATGAAGGAGCAGTTGGTTGGAAGCAAAACACTTTTATAAGAGATTACAGACCTCAGATGGCTCAGCTGGGACTGAGGCTAACTGTAGAGCTCATATCAGTGAATGTGAGCACTTAACTTTGATGTTGAAATGCAGGAAAGTGGTGCCAGATTCTGATTTTCTTGCCATCTCTTAACAGTTTGGGAATATAATGTTTTACTGCTTGTTCCTTTAACAAACTGTCAATGTGTCAGCAGCTCTGCGTTGCCTTGACCTATCCAGCCAAGCTAACAAGCCTCATTTAGAGCAACCAAGCTAAGGTTTGTTACGCTTCGTTTCCCAGGACATGTACCTAAACCCCAGGACGTGTCTTTTATGTGCCAGAACACGCTAAACCTCTTGCTACTGTGTCCTGACTGTCCTTGATCTTAATAGCAGAGATAAACAAACTGTTCTAGATATGCTAAGTATACGGTACAACCACAGCCCTTAATTTGGTTTTCAGACAAACAGTGAATCCTTTGACTTCTATCTTCCCTGCCCTACTTACCTCTCCACAAAGGGGCTTTGATATTACCTGCCGTTCTGTCTCCATCACATTAGCAGCAGTGTGGTCCCAGCTGAGTGTTTCTAGGGGTAAACATAGCAGCTGTACTGTAGGAAATAGTGCACCAAAACTCAGCAGAAGACTGGGTGGGAAGGGGAGGTGATTTTTATTTAACTGTATTAGGTTGTACCCACTGGGATACTCATCCACATGCTTGCAAGCAGCCCGATATGAATGAGGAACTTGTGCAGGACTTCTCAGGAGCAGCACAGAACAAGGAACACCGGGGACAGTGGCTTCACTACATCTTCTGGGCTCCTCTTGGTCAGCAGTGATGACCTGCTTTGGAAGTGCCTCTTGCAAAAGCTGCAGATGTAGGCAGGTGTTCTGCCTCAGCCTTGCATGCCTCATGCCCAGTACTACCCCAGCAAGCTTGCAAGATGCTGCCATCCTCAACTACAGCCCCAACAGTTATCCTCTATCTCCTTGCCAGGATAAATGAAAGAAAACGCACTAGCTATATGAATAGTTAAGAGTTCTTGGTTTTCATCCAGAATAGCTTTCCAAATTACAGGTTTGTCCAAGCCTTTGAAAACTCGGGGTAGCTGATAGGCTTCCAAAAGGTTTCTAATGAGCCATCTTTTCAGGCCCCTTACAGGTGAAAGCCCCCAGCTGTCCTGTGAGTTTCCTTTCAGGTGAGAGCCTTCAGCAGAGCACCATGCCCTGCGGAAAGGGTCACTCGCCGGTGATGCCTTCTTCTCCTTGGTAGGGTCGCTTCCAGGCTGGGGCTCTGCGAGGCTGATGGTGCTGCTGGCAGAGATCAGCTGAGAGGTGCGAGCATCAAGATGAGATAAGGCTGAGCAGATCCCCTGCTCCAGGGCAGGAAATGCACCTGGGCAAAGCAAGCAGGGAGGCACATAGCAGAGACTCCAGGTGGCACAGCCTGCGGCTCTCCATTGAGAAGCATGGCTCTGAACCAAAACAAGATACAGCTGCCCCCGTCAGCTCTGAGTGAAGGATCCTTCTAGTACTTGAAAGCTTGCTGGAGGGTTTTACTGGAAGAGCTCACTGTTTCTCATAATTCTAGTTTGGCAGAGGAAGGGCATGAAGAGAGTGGCAAACTATATCGACTATGAATTCCCCTGTAGCCCTTGCAGTTAATGGATGAAGTGCTGCTGGAGGAGAATGAGAAAGATGACCCCTTTTATCTCTTAACCCATGAGTAAATGCAGCAAAATACTGCATGCAACCTGCAAAAACATGATACTCTCCCTGCAAGAAAGGCTTTTCCTATTCTCATATGCTCCCAAGAGTTTTAAACAAAGTTTAATAAATAATTTATCTGCCATCTAGAATAAAACTCCCAGTACAGTCCTGCCCTGTTTCAAAGCTGCTCCTTTTCTGTCATGATCATCCTGTCTATGACAGAACACTCAATGCCCAGAGCATCTTTGTCATTGTGTATATAACTACCAGTTAACATAGCGATGAAATAACTTTTGGACTTTCTTTAACACTAAAATTGTGTAAGCTGGCCATGTCTTAACACCCCAGGCTATGTCAGGCACTGTCTATGCAAAAACTTGGGAAGTACCAATGAGGTTTTGAAAATCCACTACCCCGAGGGAAAAACCTGGCTCTTCTGCACCTGCAGGGCTGTGTGTGGCTTGGGAAACATGGCAGTATACGGTGGCTGTGCTCTTGGAGTGCTGCTGGCTCCTGTCTATAACCACAGGGGGTGGGCAGCCAGCCCCTCTGCTCATGTGTCAAGGTCCTCTGCAAGCCAGTGGGGTAGAAAAAAAAAAGGTCACAGTCCTAACCCAGGTGCTCTGACACTCCTGCAATTCTGCACAAATACCACTTCACTGTTTCTTTGGCTGTTTTTTTTTTTTGTTGTTGTTGTTGTTTTGTTTTGTTTTGTTTGTTGTTGTTGTTGTTTCCTCTTTTTCTCTCTAGGTCAAATTTTCCAAGGCTATAGAGCACCTGGAGCCTCCCAGGTTTGCATCACTTCAGGCTCTGGCTGTAAAGGTATGCACTGTCATCTGGGGAGGCTGCAGTCCAGTGTGTGTCCCTACTGCCCCTGGCTATACCGTGGGTGTCATTAGAAACGTATAATATACTCCTACCAGTCTGCCAGTTACAACACAAAATAATAACATGCTGGAGTCATGTCTGAGTGCTCAGAAGCATCTTCTCAAGTGAGAAAGAGATTTCCTATGCCTATAAAGATTAAAGTTCTTTTTTTTTTTTCCCCTCTCATTTCCTATTACAGGACTGTTGAACCTGTGTAGGGAGGATGTGAAAGTAAATCACTTGTTTTTTATCTGAAAACCCAAGAACATGTTTGATTTTCCCAGTTTCTTCACTCTACTTGTAGTAGGTGGAGCCATCCAGTGACTTGAATATAGCTGAAAACAAAAGAGGTGGTGGAATAGAGATATCAATCAGAAATGACAAGCCCAAGATTATGCCAAGTAAGTGGGTAGTTGTGGTTGGGTTTGGCACATAAATAAATCAATCACTGTTTCCTTCCAAGAGGAGGACTAGATACTATATAAAAGTTCTCACATACCAGGCTTCCTCACTCCATTTGACTTCTTTCCACTGGTTCGTGCTGTGGGACACGGTAAGGCATTTCACGTTGCTGCTGAAAATTAACTTGTCTGATTAGCCTTGAAATACTCAGCTGGAAAAGGCGGGAGTAAATATGGCTTTTGGGTCTCATAGTCCAAAAATTACTCCTTATTTACAGGCAATAGTTTTTGTTCTAATGACTCATTACTTAATTATACAGAAAAGAGGGAGAGTTGAGACAGAAAGAATCATCTTTGGAGGCCCTTTCTTTTGCCTGCACTTAACAGCGTGTACAACTGCTGCATATAGACAGCTCTGAAATATTACTGGAATATACTGTAAGAAAAAGCAGGGGAAAAAGAAAGAGTTCTTGCAGGTACTTAGCAAACCATGGGAAAACAAAGGAACTAAAAAACAAAATGCAAGTTTTTTCCAGCCTTTCATCTAAATTTCATCTAAAGAGTCCTTCCTTTCCTTTCCTTTCCTTTCCTTTCCTTTCCTTTCCTTTCCTTTTTTTTTTTTTTTTTTTTTTCATGTTAGGAGACATCAACCTGCTGACCCATAGACCCTTTTCATTAAGAGAGGTGTCACTTCCCTGTCAAAGGAATATAAATTACTACTGCCAGCAGACAAAGGTGTGAGCTGTGGTGGGGATTAAGTGCCCAAAGTGCTCAAACTCCACAACATCTCTGCAGGTTTCAGCCTTGGGTACAAGCCACCACTGACCCCTTGCAGCTAGTGGCCTAGCACATTCTGCTGAAACTTTCTGTAGCTTGTATTTGCACTGCTATTATCTTTTCCATAGGCTGTTGCTATATCTTATAAATTTTTAAGAAGAAATAAAACAGTCACTCTGCCCTTTTGAACCCAAGAGTGAAGGATTTCAAAGTGCAATGGAGTTATTGTGGAAATGATGTGCCATGTTCTTTGGTTTTTTTGTCTGACATGGAATACTAACACTGAACAATACAACCCTTTCAAAATTCCCAAACCACACTTGGATAAGGGTAATTCTGGTGTACCACAGCCTTGTGTGCCTCTTCCAGTGGAATGCCACTCTGTCAGCTTCCTGCAAGAAGGAACAGTTAAGGAATGATTACAGTTGCACCTGTCCTAGGGAAAATAAATAAATAAATAAATAACAGTTATGTATGGATAGAGAAGGCCATGAGGAAGACCTGATCAACTGATATGGAACGAGCTGAAAGCTTCCCAGGCCCTTTCTGGTTTCTTTTTTGAGTTATACATTTCTGAAGATGGCAGTTCCCTTTTGCATTAGCTATCACTAGTGGCTGGGGAGCAGAAAGGGAAGAGGAGATATTTTCATCAAACAGCCTGGCTTTGGAAGGGGAAGGGGAGGGACAGTAACACAAGCTTTCCTCCCTCTGCATTTGCTAAGGCCTGTTTTTATTTCTCTTGGAGGGCTCTCTTGTGCCTGCGACGATGGGCTCCCATCAGCAGAAGGGCGACGGACAAGGGATCTCTGAGCAGTCTGGTGGATGCCATGGCGGTGGTGGTGGAGGAAGTTCATGCCATGGTGGTGGTGGAGGAGGATCCTGCCACTCCAGTGGGGGTGGAGGCTCTATAGGATACCAGACCCAGGGATCATCCTGCCACAGTGGAGGAAGCAGCAGCGGTGGTGGTGCTATCTACCAGACCCACATATCATCATCTTCCTTTGGAGGAGGAGGATCTTCAGGCCACCAGAGCCAAGGATCCATCGGCAGTGGAAGTGGTGGTGGTGGTGGGTCAGGCCACCAGGGACAAGAACCCATCTGCATTATTGGAGGAGGCGGCAGTGGCGGTGGTGGAGGTGGAGGAGGTTACAGCCACCAAAGCCAAGGCTCCATCTGCATTGGAGGTGGCAGCATGGGTGGAGGAGGTGGTTCTGGACACCAGGGCCAAGGATCCATCTGCATTATTGGTGGAGGAGGAGGTGGTTCTGGCCACCAGAGTCAGGGACCCATCTGCATTGGTGGAGGTGGAGGAGGAGGAGGAGGTGGTTCTGGCCACCAGAGCCAAGGACCAATCTGCATTGGTGGAGGAGGAGGAGGAAAAGGAGGAGGTGGTGGTTCTGGCCACCAGGGCCAAGGATCCATCTGCATTATTGGTGGAGGTGGAGGTGGAGGAGGAGGAGGAGGAGGAGGAGGTGGAGGAGGTGGAGGTGGTTCTGGCCACCAGAGCCAAGGACCCATCTGTATTGGTGG
>CM021789.1:1745251-1761688 GCA_011076525.1 Nettapus auritus
ACAGCCCTTGCAGCTCGGCGCTCAGCACCAACAGCCCTGCCTCTGTCACGGCACCTCTAACCCTCCCAGGCCTGGCTCTTTGCCAGCTTCCTCTCAGCATGTAGTCTTCTCCTCTCGTCCCTTGGTGCTGCCTCCCCACACCGTGAACTGCAGGATCATCAGCCTTTTGCCCTGCTGCTGGCGTTGGGACATCTTTGATCAGACACCTCTGCTTTTCCAAACAGCATGTGTAAAGCTAATAAATGTAATCATATCACAAAGCAGACTTAGTTTGTAGTTTCTTTTATCTTGTATTCTCAACCAGCTACTCATTTTCTTGGCAGCTAGGATATCTGAAGAGTCATATGCCTCCTCTCTGTGGAGGAGATGATTGTTTCAGCAGTGCTTTGCCATAAAGTGAGCACTAAAACCACTCAGTTCACAGCCCAGGAGACTGTTGCACCTTTTGTTTCCCCTGGGCTCCAAAACAGAGCGGCAGCACTGCCTAAAACACCAAGCATGCACATCTCCCAGTGTCCCTGCAGCACCTCTTTAGGGTGCTTCCCCCTCATAGCCATCCCAGCCCCTAAGCTCCCCCGGGACTGCAGTATGTGAGGATGCCCCTGGAGCAATGCAGAGCTGTGGGAGGATGAGGCTGAGATCCTCAGGCTTGCTCCTGAAGTTTGAACACCAGGGATGAACCATGCTAGCAGCTGTCACCACCCAGAGAGGCTGATAATGCCATGCTGATGCCCATGTCCTTGCTCATCCCCATTGCTCCCAAAGCTCGGAGGGGCTCTGTGCAGAGGTGAGCCTCTGTGCTGGCTGAGCCAGCCCTGGGCCAGGCAGAAGGAAATAAAGCTAGCAGCACATCCCTTAGGCCGCTGAACACACCACAGCACGCCTCCAGGCCTTAATCCCTCCTTGCCCAAGCTCTGGAAGCCTGCTACTAAATGCAATACCGAGGGCAGCAGCACCACCCCTTCGCTCTGCTTACTGCCCGGTAGATGTGGCCTTGAGCCAAAGCTGGGACTCAATGTCTGTAGGGGAAAATAGCTTGGGGCTGAGCAGACCCAGTCTTGCCAACAACAGCAGAGCTGGGGCACCAAGGGCAAGACAGTACCACCAGCGCCACCCCCTCGCAGCCCCCTGAGGTCAGACAGAGCAGCCTCCCTGCAGCCCCTGGCACTCGGTGGTCTTCCCAAGCCAGAGAAAGGGCACAGCAGGGGTGAACGCAGAAGGAAGGCACCTGGTGGATCACTCCTTCATTTGAAGGGTAATCCTGCCACAGAAGGTTTACGTGTTATGACATTTACACCTTTGCAATTCTCTCCATAAACATTCCCAGAGCATCTGTAGCATCCTCACCAAATAGCCAAGCAGGGTGCTTTGGACAAGCTCCTGGTTCAGAAAATTCCCCTACAGAACCACCAGTGAGATCTTGGAGGGTGTTGCATGCAGCCCTGGATGAAAGCATCCCCACGCCTTCCCCTCTCCGGGTACCCCTTCATCACATCCGCCCTGGCAGCGATGCCAAAGCTGGACACAGGCACCACCACCCTCTGCCCCACGCTCACCAAATTCTCATTCTCAGCATTTCCCTGCACCCACGCTGCCACCCACCTCCCCCAGCGTTTCTGCCTCACTGGGGACAGAAGCCGTTCTCCTCGCTTGGGGCAAGAGCACAGGAATAGGGTCATTAAGCAGAAAATAGGATCATTAGGCAGAAGTAGCAATTACCGCCGCATGCAGCACAGTGAGCAGTGCGAGGGAAAGATATTGATCAGTTGTCATGAGTCAAAGCAAACACTGAAATCAGTGTTTGATTGGTAAATAAATCCTTGCCATTCCTTAGGATGTCTCACTTCCCATATATGCTAAACGCCATATAAAAGTTCCTGTGTGTTAAAGCTCCTCATTCAGTCAACTTTAATCTTCTAAATGTGTTTCCAATGGCTGACGAGGGTAAGTCTGCTTTTTCTTCATCTTTATGATTGCATATTGATGGGAGATAGCTTAATTTGAGATCCTGACCCATGCTGCCTGAGCACCCCCTAGCAAAGTTCTTGGGGTTTGTATGGTTTCTTCCTAAGGCACAGGCTTTATTACACTCTCCCTTGGACCACTGGGAAGCAAAGCAAAGTCAGGTCACTGGACTGCAAGCTCAAGCAGGATGAAAACCCATCTGAGTCTCTAGCGGGATCAGCACAGGGTAACTGAGTCTTCACAGATTTCAACATGTTTGAGAGATATTTATGATATTATTTAATAATAAGCCTATGTTGTACTTCCCAGTGGTTCCGTAGGAAGCCTCCCATGGCTGGGCCGCTCGCCTTATCTTAAGCCCACTCGGGACACTATGCAACGGCTGCAAAAATACAGACGGCAACTTTGCCGCACATGGAAATCTTGATCCCCTGCTCTTGCAGCACTTTATAAACGGAAGCAAGGATAATCCATGTTGTCTTTCCAGCTCATCATGAAGATGAGTGGGGGGAACCTTAGTGGTTATTAGATGTTAAAAGAATATGTTTCAGATTCTGATTCTCCAGAAAGACAGCCTAGAGATTAGAAACAGAAAAGCTATCCCAGCAAAAGTCAAAATGCTCTTGTATTTGAAGATCTGTGTCCTGGCATTGCCCTGGAAACACCTTTCTGACCACACTGCCTGTAGCCTCCCTGCCTGCCAGGGTGCAAACCTGAAGCAAAATGAGGCAGTAAAGTTTTTCTTTCTCCTCTTTCAGATTTTTCACTGTCTCCGAGGGAGATGTTCCCGCCGGAACAGGGGCTACAACAATGACATCCCCTCGCGCTATGGAGGATGCCATGAGTGCTCCTCGAGCATCGAGGGACGGGGCTCCTTCTTCTTTGGTGGGGACGGCTCCGTCACCTGCAGCCGGGAAGCTTCGCCCTGCCCAGCCATGCCAGCATCCTCCACCTGCAGCGTTTCAGCGGGGTACAGCTGTGGTGGAGACGGGGCTGTTATCATAAGCAGTGGTGACAGCAGGGGGACGTCTGGCTGGAGCAGCACAGGTGGGACAGTCCCAGCCTACAGCACCCGGCGGGGAGCGAGATACGGCATCGAGGACACGGGACGGAGAATGATTGGCAGCTCAGGGGTTGGTGGAGGATCCAGCTGCTACACTGGGAATTTGGGCATCGGTGCAGGAAGAGGTTCCAGCTATGGAGGCGATGCATGTCACAGAGAAAATGCTTTAACCGCGGGTGGGAGCAGTGGGGGAGCGGGGTTCTCTAGTGGAGCATTGGGCTACAGCAGCGGGGAATTCTCCAGCCCAGAGCTGAGCTCTGGAGGTGCTGGGTCCTCCCAGGCCATGCAGCAGAAGTGCCCAGTGGTCATCCCTGACACTGAGACCCAACAGAGCAAGCAGAGCTGCCACTGGCCCCCCAGCCAGAAGAAATGAGCAGCCGCCCCTGCTCACGCAGATGGGCCCTCGATGTGCCACGCTGCGGCTTTTCCCATGAACCGGGAGCTTTGCATTCCTCGCATCAGGCTGCGCTTTTAATGATGTTGGGAGCACCGCTGGGAAAAGGGCTTCATGCTTCGGTGGTGGGAAAAGATTCCTTCCTCCTTTTTTCTCATGGGTTGGGAAATAAAACCTCATTGTCTGTGGGAACTTCCGTATCAGGATGGTTTCTTTAATTTCTGGCTCCTTCATTCAAAGCACAGCCAGATACCCAAAGAGTCTACTTGAAAATTTACTTTCCCCTACACATGTCATGTGTTTTACAACTAGACCTAAATGTAATTTAACTTTAGTACAAGTAAAATGCACAGCTTTCACCAGCAGGAGAAGCTGCTTCATTTGGCTCTTGCAGATGCCGGAGCTCCCCGCGATGCTTTCCCCCCCAAGAGGCACCGCTCTGCCCAGGGGAGCGCAGGCCGGACCCTACAAGCTACGTTAAGCAGATATGCAAAACACCCAAGTGATTTCCGCCTGATTATTATTTACAGCGTGACCTTGGGAGTGCAAGGCTGTTTACTTGGAAACAATTACATGGCAGGCTCCCTTCCCAGCGAGATTGCAAGAGATGTCGTAAGCTGGAGCACGTAAACATTTGCTTGCACCAGCAGCATGAGGCAACTCGAACAAGCTGGTTTCCTTCCTCGCAGCAACCTGCTTCATGACATTTTTTGATAGGATCAGGCCTTAAATTACGTCGAGGTAGAAGATGGTTACTCTCTGCTGATGGGGCAGTGCGGGGGAGGCGAGCGCCAGGTCCTGCTTATTTGCCAAAAGTTACAAGTTTCAGGATGGTTCTCTGGGTTTTTGGACTCCTCCTAATGTTGGTAACAGAGGAAAAAACACCTGTTGATCTGTGCTCACTTAAATTTGCAATTCCACTGTAAAATATTCTTTACCATTGCTTTTTTCACTCACCTGGGAGGATTTTGAACCTTTTGCCTCCATAAATAACCAGAAAACTTTGCCCTGATGGTCATAAAACACCACGCCTTACAAAAACCCAAATCTCCTGAGCTCCAGCCTTGTGTTCAGTGCCATGACAGGTATCTTCTTGCTGTAAAATGTTGTAAGACTGAAGACCTGTAGTGCAGGGAACATTACACCACATTTTGTCATCAGCCATAATAAATTCCATTCTAAAATTAGTCAGCCTTAACATTTATTTGCATCTACTTATATTTCTAAAATCTACCTCTTCATTATTGATTTCTATTATTTTCCTTGCTTCACCTGGTAGAATCAAAGGTAGTGAAGAACTCAGAAAGCTCAAACAACTTCTGAGAGATTTCCAGAAGACTCAGTAAAACCTGGAGTAATCAAAAACTTTTTGGCTATTCAACTAACTGACAAAAAACACCCCAAAAATTCCACTAGCACCACCCCCAGAAAAATGAAATACTTGAAATGTAGACCTGTTATTCACTGTCCCACCCAGCTCGTTCTTAGAGGCTCATCTCAACAAGCACAGCATGAGCTTAAGTGCTAACCAGGCTAGGTGATATCATAATAAAGCAGACCCAGCAGAGGAGGATGCTTTTGCACCCAGAGTTTGAGCACAATGCTGCCAGGCCTGGAGCTGCATCCCTTTGGATCCCTGCATCCCTGGGGCTGTTGCGCTTTGCATGCCAACATGTGAGGCTTATCCCTCCAGCACGAAGCTGGGTGATGCGGAGGCTGGGTGAAAGAGCGGGCACGCACACACGTGCGTTTGCACTTGCACGTTTCCACCCCGCTCGAATCACAATGACGGAAGAGAGATTTGCTTTTCCTGGCTGTAGGTCTGTGATAGCGTCCCCAAGCGTGTTGGTGCCTGCCAAAGCCCCTCTACTTTTGTTTGTAAACAGGCACGGTGAATGGTAAACATGGATCTGGCATCTTGATGAAAGCCATGGACTGATGCCTCTGGGTAGAAACTAAAGAAATTGCTTTAGCGATAGCATGTGGGAGGCAATCCTCTGCTTCAGAAGCTCTGTTGATCTCTGCCCAGCAAAACCTCACGACTCCTGTGTCTGCAGAAGGAGCTAAGATGCAAAACAAGCAAAAACACTGAGTGAGCACTGCAGGAATGGCACAGTCTAATGGGAGGGAAAAGGAGAAATCAGGGCTGTTGCAGCTCAGCCCTGGGCCAGAAGCTGAGTAAGTGTCTGTGACATACAAAGAGGTGGTTGCACGGACGATTGCAGAGGAGCCGGGCATGCAGCAGCACGGGGGGAGCTCAAGCCGGGCATCGGGTGCAGGGTCATGGTCCCTGCCCTCGGTGCTTTCCTCACAGCTTAATCATGAGCAAGGTTTGCCCCATCGGCAGCTGTAGGCGTGAGTTTCCTGTCACAGACATTGGCCACTTCAGGTAGAGGTGACCAAAAAAAAAAAAATTAAAATTAAAATGTTCAAAAAACAGTCATTTTAAAAGGGTGATTTTCTTTGATGTTTTTCAGCATTGGCCAGAGAAAATGTCGGCAATGAATATTAGTGGTAAGTGTGTCGATTCCAGTGAAATGGCTATAAACATCAGACGTGACAGGAGGAAGACAAGTAGAGAAACCACACGGCATGTTGGTGAAATTCACAGGTACAAGCCAAGGCTTCCAAAAGTGGCCAGCATTTTTTCTGCCTGGCTCTGACAGGGCACTTTCCAGTTGTAGTTCTCAGTGCGCTTCCTATGCCCCCATCTTCATTAACCATGTTTTATTGCTACAGAAAATGACACAGGCTGAGAGAGAGAGTGTCAAGAGGGCCCCTTGGCTGCTGACCCACACCGCTTGCTGGCACCTCCAGATGTTGTACAGGTGAAGGTACCTTTAGAGATGCTTATAGAGGATGTGTGGTGGGGACTTTCTCATAGCTTGCCATTATTTATGGCTGGACAGTGGTGGCGCTTGTCCACCGTGCACGACACTGCCAAGAGCACTGAGAGGCACCACAGCCAGGTGAAGTGACCTCTCCTCCCTGCCAGACTTAGGGCGAGAGGTTTCAGCAGGGCAGAAACCCAAAAAACGCCACCTTTGCCATTCATTTTGCAATATAAAACTCATCCAGGCATGACGGTGAGACAGCCAAGCCACCCACACGGTTTTCACTCTTCGTGCATTACAACCCGTGTGGGGCAGGGTGGCAATTAAAGCTGTGTAACACAAGGAAGACAATCTACCATATGACAAGTCAATCAAAGGAACCAGGTTGAATAAGCTTTTGAAGGTGGTGGATAATTAGGGGTGGGGCTGTTTTGTAAATACGTTGGTCATTTTTCCCCAGGGGTTATTGCATTTTCAGGAAGAGAGCTAGGAACCATATAAAAGTTCTCGGATGGGAGAGCAGCTCATTCACTCAGATCCACTCTCTCTGCACAGACTTCTCAGCCAAGGTAAGTTGTTGCTGCATGGCTAACATTGCATTCCTAGGAAAATATGCTGAAATGAGATGAGCTATGCTCTTACAGAGATGGCTCGGTCTGCAGGTGCTGGGATTATGGCCAGCCAAGTTCTGCCTCCCTGGCAGGGGCAATTTACTCCATCAAAACTGGTCTCCAGACTGCCGATGCTAAGAAGCAGAAATATCGGGTGTAAATGTATTTGGATTGCTTCAGTGCTCATGATTGTTAGTATTTGAAGGACAAAGTGGAAATAAAGGAGTAAAGAAGGGGATTTGGGAATGAATGGGAGATGGCAGGCTGATTTTTCAGAAGAAACATTCAGGTTCAGCTGGGGACTCTAATTGCTCTTACGAGCCTGATTCCTTTACCTAACTGTTTTAGAATATGTAAATCTTCAGGAGCTGTAGGTATTAAGCTGTCCTTAAAGACATTCAGGAAATAACTGAGAAGGCACATTTAACCTATGAGAGGAAGTAGCCTGAAGAGCCTCTGGATCTTCTGAACAGCTGAAACCTCAGCTCCAGGGGCTTGGTCCCTCTGAAGGGGGTCAGATGTGCCCATGGGATATTCCTCATGCCATAGAAAGTCAGGCAGCAATGAGCTGTGGGTGTACAGGGTGAGGAGGGCAGAAGGAGAGAGGAAGGCACAGGAGTTTCTTCATTTTTAGAATCCTGCTTTGAAAGTGTATTTTGCTGCTGCTCTAATACCAGCAGTCCCAGTTGCAAATTCACTGACTGTGCCCAGGAGCCCAATTTTTCAGACCCTTGTGCCCCAGCATAGACTGACGGCGGGCAGCGCATCTGCTCCTCCCTTGCACAGCTTCTCCCAGGACATCTTGCATGAGTGTTCGTGGGATGCAGTAAGGGAGAGCAGGGAAATGGCACGTGGAGCTGGGCAGAAATTGAGACTGGGGCCATGGTGAGGGCATTTTTCTGCTGCCAGTGATGTAGGAACGAAGCCCCAAGGTGGGGAAGCAGGATGGGTGGGTGGGCAAACCCTAACGAGTCCCAGCAATCTTGTAAACATGCCGAGAAAATCCGAATGCAAAGCAGGGCTTGGAAAGCTTCGTGCATCTAACTACAAGGGTTTTCTCCCCCTCCAGGCTCCCTGCACCGATCAAAATGTGCTCCCGTGGAGACAGAGGCTGCCACAGCAATGAGAGCTCCTCCTGCCACAGCGGCAGCTCCTCCTGCCACGGCTCTGAGGAGGTCATCTGCCACGAAGTGAACGCCGTGCAGGACGTGACGCCAGTGGTGGTCCTGCAGCCCCAGGGCCCCGTGGTCACTGTACCCGGGCAGGGGCCAGTGGCACCCATCCCCTGCCAGCAGCAGCAGCAGCAGATCAAGCAGCCAGTGCAGTGGCCCCCACAGCAACAGAAGTGAAGGGCTGAAGATGCAGCGATGGTCAGCCGGCTGCGGGGCTGCACTTGCCCCTCGTCTCTGCAGGGTGCAGCCCCGAGCTTGGGCAGGTCCTGCCCCTTCCCTCCAGCGCAATGTGCCTCTCCTGCTCCTGCGACGTGGTTTTAGCACGTCCAAAATGTGATTTGCCCTCTTGCGAGCAAGTATTTTAATCCATTAATTTCCTGCTTCTGTCTCCAGTAGCAAAGATGTGATATTAAAATCTAAAGCTCACAAAACGTGCTGGTGTCCTGGTGTGTTTCCAACATTACTGCTTTTAGCATCATTTCCAAGCTTACCTTTATGAATGAGAGCTGCCTTTCACAGCCTGCAGACAGCTCCCCCCCTTCCCACGGCACCCCTCAGGCAGCAGAGATGTGCTACAGCTCCGGTCCCCAAACCTTCAGCACCTGCCAGGCAGATCCAGGCACTGGGTTGGGCAAAACTGTCTGGGGCTGGAGGTTAAGGTCACACTGGGATCTGCGATGCCAGGCCCTGCGGCTCAGACTCTTGGCACATTTTGAAAGAGCAAAGCCTAAAAGCAAAGCCTGGGATTTGCAATACCGAGTCCTCTGTACATGGCTGCTGAGCACAAAAGCAGACTCCATCTAGGAAGCCTGAAAGTCGCTGATGACTATAAACAAGAGGGCATAAGGAGAGGGAGGACCCCATTATACTTAATCTTCCTTCTGATCTATTCTATATATGGAACATGGGATTAGACAGATATTTTGTGCAAGGTAACTTTATCTTCTTTGAAAATGCCAGCAAGGGCCCATATTGCCTAGATGAAATATTGGTTACTGAAAAAGAAAAAAGAAAAAAAAAAAAAAAAGAACTTAAGTCAGGCCATATACCGCAGCATTGACTCCCATTGTGAACTCCAGCTCCAGACCTGTGACCACCACATACTGGGGAGGGAGGAATAAAAAAGAAATAAAATTAAAATAAAATAAAATAAAATAATAAATAAATAAATAAATAAATTCTCAGCAGAAACCATAAAGGTGCTGAGCTTTCCAAGCAGATGTAGAAGAAAAAAAATAAATAAACTAATATCAAATGGAGAGATGTCCATAAAAACCAGCAGCTGTGTTTCCCATTGCACTATCCCCAGTGTGCACCAGCACAGAGGCAGATTGCTACCGAAATTTGTGCCTCTGTGGGATGAGAGCAGTATGGTGTGTAATGCGCTAGATATTTAATTAGTGAAGGGTTTGCACTGAGTCTTTGAAAGAAACAAGAAACTTATTATTAGCACTTGTTTTATTATAACTGTTAATTAAAATAATGAGGTACATGGTTCCCGTATGCGAGGGACATGATTGCAGATGGAAGGGTCAGAGACGTGCAGCCCTGGACTGGCAGGAGGTCATCGTGTGGTGCCATTGACTGTCCCCATCCCCCAGCCACCAGGTACCTGTCTCCCCATGCCAAACCTACCCTACGGCACACAGGACGTGGAAACCAAACCAGACAGGAGGCTCCGGGCCGGGCCTGAGCCTAACTGAAAGCCTTTGAGGGAAGGGGAGATAAAATCTCCTATCTTAATTCTTTTAAAGCAGTCCAAGTTCTCACCTACGTGCCCAGCTAAGCTGCAGCGCTGCAGGTTGTGTCATTCATTTAGGGAAGAGCCCAAGGAACAGAGAGAGCAAATCTCACCTTAGCTGGAGTTTTATTATCTCAGCTCACACGGCTGGGAAGAGGAGCCGGAAAGCAGATTGCATAAATTCAACAAGAAATCATCCTCACCTCCCTCCTGCTGCAATGGCACCTGTGCAAAGAGCAACCTCTGCAGGGGACATTTTCTGGACATGGTCTTGAGCCATCCAGCAGAAAAAAGGGGACAAGAAATGGGTCACAACAAGCATGTTAAACCCAAGGCAAACATCAGAACAGGAAGAGGCAAGGAGGAGTGCCCCCTGACCACGTTTCTCAGCATGAACCACAGCTGTGTGATCCCATGGAGCTCGTGGCTGCCTCCAGCTGCATGCCTAGCCAGGAGCCCACCACCTCCTACCAGATTGATTTAAAGCTGAAGAAGGATGCCCCCCAGGGGAGCACACCATTTCAGGCCATGGGTACACCTGGTGCTGGATGCAAGGAAATCTCTTTCCACATCATTTTTTTCTCTGCTAAACTTAGAGATAAGCAGGGCTAACCAGGGATAAAGGGCTTTCCTACAGTAAATTGGGACTTATTTTTGTCTTTTTATACTTTTATCTTTTGTCGTTTTATCTTAGTCTATGTGATATTATCTTCTGGATGACATATTAGACACTATATAAGAGCTTAGTCCAAAAACCTCTTTATTATCATTTTTAACAATTAAATGTGATTTATCAGTTAAAAAATATATATATATATTCCTTATAAAGTATCTCTCGCCTGAACTATTTAAAGTAAACAAATTGTTTGGATTTAGGCAGAGACAATTCAAGATGTAGTGGGTAAAAAACAGAGCTACAATCTACAAATAAGTTTCCATAAATGATCCAGATCATCAGTCTAATCACGTACCTTATTCAACAATAGGGGTACAGTGGGAGAGGTAAAGCGAAGCTGAAGGGAAGGGGCTGAAAGAGGAGAACTTTAGAGAGGCTGCAGCGGTGAGGCACTGCAGGAGCACGGGGGCTCTGCTGTCCCCTGACCACAGCCACTTTTATTCACTGCCCTTGCTTCCCGGCAGCTGACTCACCTATTTATTTTACCATCTGGTCTCTTCAATATGACGATAGATTTACTGCCACATGTGACCATAGGTTTCCAAAGGCATCACCTAACTACAGCCTAAACAAAACGCTGCGGTGAAGTATTTATAGGTTCATTCTGTACGTTGTGATACTGAAGCACAGACACAAATAGGCCAGTTTGAGGGATCCCAGTGAGTCAGGAGAGCATCACCCAAAATCAGTTGTGCCTGATGTCTAATCCCACAATGCCATCCCTGTGCTGACACATTCTTGCCTTTTATGTGAGAAGAAAATGTAATTGATGGGTGAGATGGGCATGACCTGTATGGGGACATGGGAAGGAAACCTGGAGTTCACCTGTGATTCACATGAAAATCCAGACTCGGGAGCATGTACCTCTACCACAGCTGGCTGGTTTGTTTGTTTGTTTCTTGAGCTGCAGCCCTGTCCAATGTGTATTTCCACAAGAGCTGCAGAACTGAAAGCAGGGCAGCAATACCAGGAGAGTGCTCTTCAGCTAACAGTTCATATATCATCTTCAACATTCCTTCAACATTAACTAGATGATCTTTTTGGTCCCTTCCGACCCAAGCCATTCTATGATTCTGTGGTTGTATGATTCTATGATTATTGTGAAGTTTAAGAACTTCCACCTTATGCCAGAGGCAGGCACATGGCTCACCTTCTTACAACCTCAAATGGTAAAAATCTCCCAAAAGTAAGCTAAAGACACATTTCATTTAAAATGTTAGGAAAATAGGAATAAATTAAAGAAAGACAAAGGAAAACAGGAACAGAGAGTAACTACACCTCCGAGAGCATGAGCGGGACTTAAGAGTGGTGGGTGCACCTCAACACATTGTGCTCCAGGTACTCCATAGCACTGCCATTGGCACTGTATTGCAGAATTAGGCTAAGGCAGCATCTACAAGGGGAAAAAGAATCATTGATAGGACATACCATATAGACAGGCTGGAATTATCCATAAGGGACTTATGAGGGCTAATTCCGAATCTCTCATTAAAGTTTCCGGTTCCATTGAGCAATTCAGTTAGAATATTCCTGCCCTAAACATAATCCCCATGAGTTCCCATTAGTAATCAGTTTTCTTCACACACAGGTATGATGACGTTTAGCCCTCAGTCCATGTGACATCCCAGCACAGCTTGAAGAATTAGTGTTTCTGAATTACAAACACCTCTTCCGCTTGATACTTGCTGTCCATGACCAGATCTATTAGTATCTTCAGTACTGGCGTCACTTTGTGCAAAATACCTTCCAATCTCTTTCATAGGGAGGTGAAGGAATTAAAGCACTATTAATAACCTATGGGACAATTAAAATGCTAAAAGCACAGTGCATCAAAGGGAAAATGTCGGAAGCTGAATACAGTGGATAAAAATGGGCTGGGATATGTAATTAGGTTACACTTGCCAAGAGATGTCTCATGTCCCAGATAACCCTCTCAAACAGTATAAAAGCTCTCTCATGCTGGTTTCCTTCATTCGCTTCTCTGCTCCTATACACCTTCATTTCTGTTGCTGAAGGGGTGAGTTTAATTTTTCTGTTTCTCCTGAGTTTCTTTACAAAACCATCTGCTTTCATAGAAGATCTGGTAGAGTTGGAGTATACCTATTTCTTCTCTCTGGGCTTTGGTTATGCCAGTGACCAAGTTCTTGTTACCTATGAATGAAGGTAAATGCTAAGTGAGATGTAGACTTCACAGGAAGAGGCACCTAACAAAACAAAACAACAGAAAGAATGGGAAATGCTGAGAGAGAAGGAGAGTCGGAGAGCTTTATGGAAAGGAGATTTCTGAAGTTTTCAAAGAGAAGGCACTGGATGGTCTGGGACTGCTTATGGGCAAGGGATAGTTTGAGTAATTTTTTGTCTGAAGGGAAAATGGAGTCTGTAAAAGGTCATTTTTTTTTAGTGGGGGATGTAAATCACTTCCCAGTATCTAAGCAGCATTGAAATCATCTTCTTATCCACGAAGAAGAAGAAATTAGGAGGAAAATTGGAAGCTCCAGAGCAAATTAAGGCAGGCAGGTAGGAACTTGCACATTGGTGCTGCTATATTGGAGCTGACGGTCTCTCTCTCTCCCCCTCCCCTTTTTTCCCCACAGCTTTGCCAACTCCCCGGAAAGATGTGTTCCCGTGGATCCTGCCACAGCCGCGAGACCTCCTGCCATGGCTCCCGCTCCTCCTGCCATGACTCAGGGTCCTCCTGCCACTACACCTTCCAGAGGGAACCCGTGCCACAGTTCCCCTGCGTGACACCTTGCTACCCCCCTGTGCAGCGCTACTGCCCCCCTGTGCAGACCTATTGCCCCCCTGTGCAGCGCTACTGCCCCCCCGTGCAGCCCTACTGCCCCCAGTACACCAAGAACATCTGCAAGCTGCCGCCAACATGCCCCAAGTACTAGTAGCAGGATCCGGACACACACCCGCCAATGACGCTCTTGATACCTAAAGCTCAAATCGCTATGTCTCTATTCCCATTTTTGGTTTATGTGAATCCTTAAATACCTCTTTTGTGATCTGAATTTTATTCAAAATATAAATATGATCTGTATTTAGGATGCAAGACCCAGTCTTTGTTCTTTAAAAGGCTGGGAATGATTTATTCTGGTAGTGGCTTATACATGATATTTCTGTGTCATCCTCCAAATGTGTAGATGAGACAATAAAATTTCACTTCCAAATATAGAAAATGTTTTTGCTTTTTTACTCATCTACATTTTTACATTAGAATTATCTTTACCTCTGTCTTCTTAGTCACAGCTCCTTGTTCTTCTCTTCTCAATCACCAGAAAATGCCCACATCCCAAAGTTTCAAAATGAATGAAAACATCATTCCAGACACACTTCTGCAGCAGACGAATCCATTTATGTACAGCATACAGGGAGATTGTTCTCACCCTGGTTAGCCAGGGACTGTCATTCTCACTTCCCTAGTTCAGCAGTGCCACATACTGTGTTTGTTACTCTGACTCAGAATTGCATGGGTTTTGAGGTGTCTAATAAATGCAAATAGGCACCTAGAGGACTTCTCTCTAACCCTCCTCTTTCACTGAACTTCAAATTACTGTTTTCAGAAAATATTGCACACACTTTAAAATAAGTGTGAAATCTCTTGTCTACTTTTTACAACCTAAGACAATTCTTATCTCCCCAGTCACCAGCCCATCTAGCTGAGACATCTGTTCTAGAACAGGATTGCTCGCTTCCTTCTGCCAGTTCCTCTCCATCAGTTTCACAAAGAGCTCCACAATTAGCTTCAACCTAAATTACTAACTTCTAGTAGCTACACTTGGGTGAAATGAATGCACCCTGCAAGACAGAGAACCAACACTAGGGTCTTCCCAAAGTATACTGCTTTATCAACCTTGTTGAACCATTCCTACATTCCTTAGAACACACAGCGCTGCACAGAAGGCTCCAGGTGAGATTTTCTTAAACAAAGGCTAGCTTATTTTTTGCTGAATCATGGATTGAAAAATAAAAAAAATAATTAAAAATAAATATATATATATTAAATATATACATATATATATATATAAATCCAACCATAACATAGACGCATGCTGTCCCGTGATGTGTTTTTAGGTTCAGAGTGAGTTAGCATCTCACAACAACACTGACAAAGTAGCAAGCTTTTTTTTTTTTTTTTTTTTTTTTTTTTTTTTCATTTGACATGAAAATACACTCCATAAGGCATCTCTACGGGGATAGCTGCTGATTCATGTAATATCCCAGTAAGCAACTTTTCAGACCCTCTTTTTCTACTTGCAACAGCACTGATCCACGGGGTGCTCCTGAAAGTTCTGGCAGCTCCCACCTGGATAAAAATCACTAGAAAGTAATAAATACCCATTTCATCATTGTAAAGTCAAGTCCTAGGCTGCTGTAAGAGAAACCCAATACTAAAAGTTGAAGCACTACAATGAGTAAAAATTACAAAACTGCTTAAGTAAGGAAGAAGCCTGAAGCAATTGGGGATCTGAAAACAGGGTGCTAGTAGGTGAGAATTTCCCAGCACTTTCTGGTTAATATTTGAAATCCTCTTCTTCTAGGAGGAATGCAAATGGGATGGTATCATAGCACAAGGAAAAATAGCCAATGGTTTGTGAACTCACAAACGGAATGAAAAAATTGGAATTGGGAACATCCTTGTAACGTCATCTCCAGTGTTGAGGCGTTAGGTGCGTTGGAGCTAGTCACCAGGACTTCCCCCTAAGTATGGTCCATGTGAGTTGTGGATGCTAATTACTGTCCCTTGTGTCATGAGAAACATATCAACAAAAATGTGAGTCTGCCACATGGACAAAGGGGCAGCATGCGGAGCAGGAGTCAACACTTGAATTGCACGTTGATGCAATACTGGTTGCCCAATGACAAATCACTCAATAACTTTAGGGTTAGGTTCTTTCTAATATGCAACTATGAAATTACCTTCAAAATCCCCTTATAAAGCAGATTAGGAAATCCATTGTCAATTAACATCTCAAGGGAAAAGTACTAATTGTTTTTCCCGACTGTCAAATTGGAAGTGCTAAAAACTACACACGCAAGATAAATATGAACGTGACTACATGATTAATTGTCAGCATTGCCAAGAGATGCATAATTTCTTGGGCAAGCCTACTGCAAGTATATAAAAGTAGCCCTCTCCTGCTCCTTCTTCACTCAGCTTCACTTCTCAGTGCTCTTCCCTGCTCCAACGAAAGGTAAGTTGGACTATATTGAATGATCTGTTGTTTGGCATTAGGATACCACACAGGACATTTGGTTGACGGGTTCTGTGTTGAGACCTTGCCTTTCTCTTAGATGTTTCTTGTTCTTAATTTGTGACTGGGAGCCTTTGGAATCTAGCAAGGAACTAATTCCCAAACTACATAGAGACAGAGGGAGAGATATCTCAGCTGAATCACTGCTGAGAATCAGATGTAAACTTAAACCTTAAAATGCCATCAGCGTTACCTTGCTGATTTCTGAAATTTCCATCAGAACTAGACTACTATAGAGTATCCCTTAAAAGACATGGCATTATCAATTTCAGAATCATCATGTCACACATATGAAAAAGGACAGGAAAATGAACTTCAAAAGAGCAAATGGGAAAACCCCAAGTAGAGTGCAGGAGCTTGGAGTGGTGTTGCTGTACAAGCATGACAGTATCTCTATCTCTTTTTCTTCCCCACAGCTTTGCCAACTCCCCGGAAAGATGTGTTCCCGTGGATCCTGCCACAGCCGCGAGACCTCCTGCCATGGCTCCCGCTCTTCCTGCCATGACTCAGGGTCCTCCTGCCATTCCACCTTCCAGAGGGAACCCGTGCCTCAGTTCCCCTGCGTGACGCCGTGCTACCCCCCTGTGCAGCGCTACTGCCCCCCTGTGCAGACCTATTGCCCCCCTGTGCAGCGCTATTGCCCCCCTGTGAAGAGCTATCGCCCCCCTGTGAAGAGCTACTGCCCCCAGTACACCAAGAACATCTGCAAGCTGCCGCCAACAT
>CM021789.1:1767979-1850660 GCA_011076525.1 Nettapus auritus
TGCCAGCAGTCTTGCTGTGACCCATGCCAGAAGCCCTGCTGTGACCCTTGCCAGCAGTCCTGCTGTGACCCTTGCCAGCAGTCCTGCTGTGACCCATGCCAGAAGTCCTGCTGTGACCCATGCCAGCAGTCCTGCTGTGACCCTTGCCAGAAGACCTGCTGCTGCTGCTGTGGCCAGCAATGCGTGCGGACTTGCTGCTGTGGCTGCCGCCCCTGCTGCTGCTCTGGATGTCTGTCTTGCTGCTCCTATGTGGTGAAGAAGAAGCCTGTTGTGGTGTGCTGCAGCCCTGTGAATTACTGCTCCCCCATGAGAAAGTATTGCATTCCCATCCAGCAGTGCTGCACCACAATCAAGAAGTGCTGCTGAGCCAACTCCGGGTAGGAAAAGCAGACTGCTGGCTCCCATCTCATCTCTGGCGTGCAACAAGAACAGGCACAGGGGGACGAAAACCTGACCATCATTCACTTCTGTTTCGCATGATGACGGAGTAACTGCCTAGCAATTTTCTTCTGGTTTTCTTCTTTCTTCTTTCCTTTAATTATCAAAGATCTGCAATGCACTTGAATATGTCACCCATGGTGCAAGGCAAAGAGATCTTACATATTACTGTGGCTGTTAGTTCTCTTCTTGGTGTATGGGACATGGGATACTTTTGCTGTTAATGTCATCATTCTTCATTTTCTCTCTTGACTTGTAGACAATAAAACTTGGCTTTAAGCAAAACGCAAAATACCTTGTTTGGTTGTTCTTATATCACTTTGCCGAGAATGGGTCCTTGTTCTGGTGACATTTTCTACATCATTATCAGACTCCTGAGGGTTATAAATGTGCTCCCATAGAAGGGAAGAATGCTTAGAAAACAAAGAACTGCTCAGCTTTGCTTCCTGTTGGCATGAATTTTGCCATGTCTAAAGAGAGCAGCAGAGCACACTGTGATACTTTCTTGCACTTACTGCACCTCTGCCTCAGATACTCAGCTCAGTTTTGACTGTAAAACTAAGTGGTTAAGGTAAATAAAACTCAAAGGACTGAATAAAGTATGCATAATTCCAACACTGAAAACACACCACCACAGCTATGTATAGGAAGCCATCCCTGATATTTTAATGAACATTTTGATAGGTACTGAGAGGAATTCACTACTCACTGAACAGGAGACAGCATCTTCTTCCACTAACACATTTGAAAACAAAATGCAGAGAGCACCTTTAATTGGTGGATTATTTTTATATTAGCAAAGATTTTCCTATGTGGCATTCCTGGATTACAAGCACTGGAATGAAACCCAAATGCTAGCACAGAACTTAAAAGTTCCATTCCTCAAATAGCACACACATGAGTCAACAATACCTTCTCTACCTGGCTGGGACTTCCTTTACTATTAAAATTCAGGACACAGCTCTGAATTGCACGTCTCAGGAAAATGCCTTGAGCACTGTCTTGATTGCTTCTCTCAACCAAACCTTCATAGTATACACTATGCAGGTATACACAAATTTGCATTAGAATAATCTTTACCACCTTAGACTCTCCTGAAAAGATTATTCAAGTCTTCGGGAGTTTTTGATTAATAGATAAATAATTTCCAAGGCACTGGCAGAAGGATATCCTATACCATATTATAGAATACCATATCAGAAGTGCATGCTGTTAAGAAAATCTTGTGGATATTAATTTTAGCACATGCTGGAAAAGTTGCCATCACAGATTCCTCCCAGTTCACAAAGGTGCTGCCACTCCCAAACTCACATAACCACCATGGAAGTTTACAAAGACACGGCATGGCATGTAACAGGGATTTAGTGTGGAAGGTATTTCTGACCAAATAAGAATTAAAACCCAGTATCTCCTCAATACCTGCATAAAACCCTGCTTAGCAACAGTCCTGCAGGGTTCACATCCATTTCTATACAGGGATGGTCTTGGGCAACATGACAGCAATAATGGCTGATAAAAAGGCAATGAATGATTTATTCAGTGGATGGCATGTTTAAGGGTTTCCACAATGGGGTATTACCTCCTGCAGGCAGGTATCTGCCTATTATTGTGTGACCAATGGTCCCCTGGGGACAATTCCAGTAGGGACACCCAACGTCATAGGAGATCATGTTTGCAGCTTGGGAAGAAACTACGTGTCCCAGCCAGCAGGGATCTCCTGCTGTCACTCCAGCCACACATTCAGAGTCTGCTGAACATGACGGCAGCCTTTAATTGAGGTGCTGCCTCAGCATCTTGGGACTCCAATCTTACATTGTTATTCCCTCTCCTCATATGAAAACTATCTGCAGCTTCTTCTCACATGGAGCTGTCCTCACTCTGCACGTGACCACAGCTCTTTTCCTCATCCTCATGCCTGTTTCATAACATCTTCATTGATTCCAACACAATCACAAAATCAGGGAATTATCTAGGTGGGAAGGGACCTCTGGGTCCATCTGGTCAACTCCTGCTCAAGCAGGGACACCCAGAGCAGGCTGCTCAGGACAATGTACAGAAGATTTTGAAGATCTCCAAGGAGGAGACTCCACAGCCTCTCTGGGCAACCCATGTTCAGTCCCCAATCAGTACAGAATTGTTTCTTGGTGCTCAAACAAAACCTGTGCTCCAGGTTGTGCCCAGGGCCTCTTGTCTGGACCTTGGGCAGCACTGGCAGGAGCCTAGCCCTGGCATGGACATGGATGGGATCCCCCTGAGCGTCCTCTCCTCCAGGCTGATCAGCCCCAGCTCTCAGCCTCTCCTCCCAGCAGAGGGGCTCCAGGCCCTTCAGCACCATAGTGGCCTTCATGGTACTCTCCCCAGTAGGCCCAGGCCTTTCCATGGGACTCTCCCTAAGCCTCTCCTGGGGTTCCAGCGCTCCTGGTGCGGCTTCACCAGTGCTGAGCGGAGGGGCAGGATCCCCTCCCTTGACTTGCTGCAATGTGGGGCCTAATGCAGCCCAGGAGACCATCAGCCTTTGCCCGAGGGCATGCTGTTGGCTTGTGTTCGCTCCAAGGCCTTTCTGCCAGGCCGCTTCCCAGCTAGGCACACCCAGCATGTCCCGGAGCTGGGGCTGATCCTCCCCAGGGCCGGGACTTTGCTATTCTCCTTATTTAACTTCGTGAGGTTCCTGCCAGCCCATTTGTCCACCCTATCCAGGTCTCTCTGGATGGCAGAAAGATCCTCTGGTGTGTCTGCCAATTCCCCCAGTTTTGTCGTCTGCAAACTCACTGTGGCCACATTCTGCCCATCTTATCTGTCCCCTCCTGACTGTTTGAACTCTGCATGCATAGCAGCCTTGGCCTTAGCTTGTTGCATCCATAACAGCTAGAGGCAATTGCTGAAAAGGTGCTGATAGGTGCCTGAGCCCAGAGCAACTGAGATACCAGGTGAGCATCAGGGGTACAGGGGAATTGAATATCATACTTGCTAACAAGGATGTAGAATCAAATTCTTAGTATGAAACCCTCAAATTTAATCAGCATGAATATCATGAAAGACAAGTTATCTCAGTCTCACAGGCCTTACAAATAATCTCAGAAAATGAAGTATACAGAAACAACACAGAGGAAAGCTAAAATGTGTGCACTGTTGCTTTGAAAGCTGCTTAATATAGACTCAACAGAGCCCTTTATGAGTGAAAATGAAAATAAATAAATAAATAAATAAATAAATAAATAATAAAAGAAAATCTTTAATACTATGCAAGAAATAAAAACTGGAGGTGTGAGGACAAAGCACCATGGTGAGAAACCTAAGCACAAGTCTGAAAAAAGATAAATTTTTCAGTCAACTTTGGATGCACAGCCATCTCTCAGAGGCAGGAAAAAATGATTCACATTTACCAATAGCTTCCACTGGTCCCCCCCCCCAGAATCACAGCCAAGCTCAGAGGGGACACATGAGCGATGACATTTCCTAGTTCCAGACACTGTTCTCCCATTGCTTCAGCACCCGCCTCCCCCAGGGCAAATTGTTAGGCACTTCTGTGTCTCAAGGTCATTCCTTAGGAAGTGGATGGGAATACTTTATAGCTACCTCCGATTCCCATTAATGTAAATTCATTAGAAAATTTGCACCTGTTGTTCATATGTACAACTAATTACGGTGCAGAATTGAGGTGGTGAGCAAACAGAAAGAGGTAAAGATTAAGTACCGGAAGACACGTGAGAGGCATATACTGGGTGGTAAACAGTGAAGTCAGAATTGCTGGAAAATGCCTCATTTCCAGGGGGTTGGTAGTTTTGAACCATATAAAAGGCTGCCCATCACGGAGCTCTTCATTCACTCCTTGTGTTCTTCTCACTTGTCCTCACTGGTCAACAGGGTAAGTTGGAGTTTACAGCTTGCCTTCTCTTTTGCACTCTACTGTATTTCTTTGTGCTTTGTAGGAAGTTGTCCATGATTTCCTACACTGTCTTGTTTGGGGCCAATTTGGAAGGATTGGTTTGGGGATTCATCTGGGTGGCTTATTTCTGATGGAACCAGTGCTGGCCACTATGCCAATTACCCTGCTGGCCCAAGCCAGAATGTGGAGATCTCAGGGACAGGCTATCTTGGGATTCTGGACAGAAGGGACTACACTATCCATCCAGGATGGGATAAACCTGGAGATAAGCAAGGTTTAATCTGCGCAGAGAGTGGTAAAATTGGGGCAGAGAAAAAGAAACTCTTTCTGTTGCTTTCCAGCTTTGCCTACACTACCAACAACATGCCCTACGGAGGTTGCGGTGGATGCTGTGGAAATAACTACTCCGTCTGCTGCTACAGCAGTCGGAAGTGCTGCAAGACACCGTGCTGCTACCCCTCTCAGTGCTGCTGCCCCATGACCTGCTGCATGCCCATGCAGACCTGCTGCTACAGCATGAACAACGGAGGCTGCTGCGGTGGCAGTGGTGGTGGCTGCTGTGGCAACTAAATCCCTGGGCACGAGGCAGGCATGGCTGCACTCTCATCCTCTGCTGTGGCACTGCCTGCTGCTTCCCACCTGCCTCGCTCCACCTTGGATATGGATATGGATATAGCCCTAAAAGATCTTCCTCCTCTGCTTGGAAACTGCAGATCTCTCCTTTTCTTTATCTGCCTTTAATCACCAAATGCCTGTAACGTGCTTTGAAGTTTCTACACTCTGATCAGTGTGATTTTCCTTTGTAAGCGTTAGTCCTGCTGTTAGTTTTTCCTCTTGGTGTGTGGGATGTTATTTTCATCACTGTTTTGCTTCAATCTGTCTGAAAAATAAAATAAAATAAAACCTGTAGTTCATGACACTGCAAAACTTCTGGTGGTTATCTGTTTACTAGCTGGTACACCTGGAGTGCATCACCACATCTATCACATTCTCTTTGCATTTTCTTCTGGAAATGGGATACTACTCTCTAGAAGGTGTTCACTAAGGGGGCTTTGACCACATAAAGAGAATCTTTGAGTTTATGCATGAATCTATTCTAATATAAGCTGGGTGTCTGGCACCTGTGCAATCAGCATTTCTACTCTCACTTGTAAAACTACAAAGAAATAGGATGAAAATAATACATAAACTTACAAGGATGTGAATTTCTTCTGGAACACTGGCACAGGCACATCACAACTTGGAAAGCTCCTATTTAAACCACCTACAGGTCTACTTCAGTACCTATAGAGAGTTCCTACAAGCAGTTTAACATTTATGGGAAGGAGGCCTTGCCTTTGCTAAAATATCTGGGTTGCCAGATTTGGAGCTGAGTGGTCAGAAGAAATGGTGAGAAGCCTCCACCATTTTCCAGCAGTGGCTGGATCAGTAAGAATTTTATTAAAACACAGCATGCAAGACATGCGCTACAGTCCTCAGTCTGTGTCTAATGCCCTTTACCGGTTCTGTTTCCACCCCATGTCAGTCGCTTCTCTGCATTAGGATCTGCAGCCCACTCACCAAAATATCCAGCTTACCTGCCTGGCTGGACATTGCTGACACAGATGGAAAGTGCCCACCTAGATCCTTCCTTCTTGCAGCTGCAGGATTTGCAAATGAGAACTTCCCTGCTGAAGGCACAAGTGAAGTGTCCTCTTTGCTTCTGCCCCACTAGTTCCCTGTAAATTAGTCAGTTCTCATGGGCAGGCAATGTATGCCTCCTCAGAGGGGATCTGCTGGAGAGGAAATGCCATGCATGTTCTTCTACCCTGGCTGGAGGACTTGCAATTACAAGTTATTTCTCCAGTGTTTTGCTCAAGGAATTACTCTCATTCAGGAAAGCATGGAAGGGAGCTGGCTGGATTTATTGCAGGGGTGAAGCAGCACTAAAACCACAGCCTGTTCCTTTGAGCTCTGCAGAAAGCAAACCAGGGTCCCTGCTAGCATCCTTGGGGCTGGCAGCAGCTCAGCCAAGAGCAGCTGGCTCCAGAATGCCCTAGGGATGCTGGAGAATGCCGGGCAGCAGCAGGGAACTCACCAGGCAGGCTCCACCATCCTCTCATTAGGCAGCGCTCCTCTCAGGGTAATGTTCCCAAGCCTTCAGACGAAAGCTGCAATTTTCAGCCGTGTAAAAAATGCCTCCCAAACACCCTGTGTTCCTGCCAGCATTCAGCCCCACAGCAAAGTGCATGGGAGGCCATGGCCGGTGTTAAATAAGCATTCATTCACCCTGGCTGAGTGTCCCATTGTTCTGCCTTACCTTGACTTTCCTGCCTCCCTCTCTCCCTCTCAGAAAATGGTTCCACATGAGCAACATCCCTTCCTGCATCGCTTCTGAGTCTCTGCCTTCCACTTTGCTCCATGACCCCTGTGAGAGCAAAGGAGCTGGGGCAGAGCTGGGGCAGATCAGTGCCAGGGCTCCAGCACACAAGGGCATTTTAGCCAGATGCAAGGGGATGAGTGGGGAGGGACATTTTGTCTTGAAATGACAGAATCATGAAAGGTTTGGGTTGGAAGGGACCTTTAAAGATCACCTAGTCCAACCACACTGCCGCTGGCAGGGACCTTCCCATAGATCGGGCTGTGGAAGCCCCATCCAGCCCAGATTTGAACACTCCCATCACCAGGGCACCTGCAACCTGTGTGGGCAGCCTGGGCAGGGAGACCTCACCGCCTTCATTGCGAAGGATTTCCTGCTAATACCTAAGCCAAACCTGCCCTCTTTCACTTAAAAACCACTGTCCCTTGTCCCATCACTCCAAGCCCTTGTAGAAAGTGTATCCCCCTCATTCTCATAGCCCCCTTTGTGTATGGAAAGGCTGCAGGGAGGTCTCCCTGGAGCCTTCTCCAGGCTGAACCCCCCAGCTCCCAGCCTGGCCCCACAGCAGAAGTGCTGCAGTTTCCAAGCAGCCTCGCAGCCTCCTCTGGCCCCGCTCCAACAGCCCCATGTCCACCTCATGCTGGGGACCCAGAACTGGACGTGGTGCTGCAGGGGGGCTCATGAGAGTGGGGCAGAGGGGAACAATCCCCTCACTCACCCTGCTGTTCCCATCTGCTGTTCCAATGGGGTTGCTCTCAATGCATCCACCACCCAGTCAGATTACCCCACCAGGTGCAGGAGCATGCACCTGGCCTTACTGGACTTCCTGAGGCTATTATGCATTACACCTGGCCCCAGAGCCATGCCCCTCTGCATTACCATTTGCACAGGCAGTCCCTTGACTTTTTAATTAAAATGCAAAGTATTCTGAAGTGAGACCAATTCACTTTAAAGTCTTAGAAAATGTTCCTAGGGAAGCAGAACTGGCAAAGCAGAGCAGGAACTGAAGGTCTCTTATCCAGCCTGTGGTGGTAATACCCACATGCAAACCTGAACCTGCAGGCTGGAGGATTTGCAGAAGTTTAGGCAAGCCAAAAGACAACACCAAGATGCTCTCGGCATGCAGGAGGAGACGATGATCTTGTGCGGAGTCATGTGCTGGTGACAGACCCAGGAACTGGCGTGACTCCTGACATGTCCCGAGCACGTGGTCTTCTCGCTCCCTCCTCACATGCACGTCCTGTGACCAGTAACATGCATACCTATTTTCATGACATCTGCCAAATATTTCTCTCAAACACCAGTCTGGTGAAGCAACCCATCATGTGCCCAAAAGACATGACCTGGGGGCTTCTCTTGGGCTCTTACACTGATTCAGCACCAACCGCTGCTGAGTAAGTCCCTTAGCATCTCTGGCTGTCACCATCTGCATTTGTCAAACGGATGCAAGGATGCATTTTTTAGCTCCCATGCAAGGCTGCAGAGAGAACAAATTCATTAGTATTCATAGGAGCCCTCTGATTATCTGCAGGCTAAATAGTTATGAGGCAAAACAAAGGTAGTGATCACAAATAATAAGGCAAAGAGTAAATAGCAGAAGACACGTATAGCTAAGAAGTATGGGTTTGTGTTAGTAAACAGGGAAGTCTGAATGGTCAATGGCTGTCTCATTTCCAGGAGGATGGTGCCCAGGACTATAAAAGGTCTCCGGGCCCAGCTCACTTCATTCGTTCATCTTCTCTTCCCTTCACTTCTCCTCACCGTTCAACAGGGTAAGTGAGAACATCTCGATCTTCCTTCCTCTTCACTAAAAGAAAATGCTATGGATCTCTTATAACAACAGCAAATATAGATGGGTCTCTGGACTGGGTCTTTGGCTAAAGTTGGGCTTTATGAAGAGTGTACTGGGAATTATGGGGACAAATTCAAAGCCTTAGGATAGAGAGGCTGCAGGGATACCAGCAGGGCCATGCAGAGCAAAGGGTCTGAGAGTGTTTCTGGCCCAGGACTCTCTGCACCATGTTGGTAGCACTGCTAATGTACTAGGGATGCTCTGGTGCAAGTTTAGCATAGGCAAAGCACTGAATGATTTCTGCATTTCCAAATATCCTGCTCCGGGTCACAGCCTGACTCTTTCTGTTGCTTTCCAGCTTTGCCTACACTACCAACAACATGCCCAACGGAGGTTGCGGTGGATGCTGCGGTGGAAATAACTACACCGTCTGCTGCTACAGCAGCCCGAAGTGCTGCAAGACGCCGTGCTGCTACCCCTCTCAGTGCTGCTGCCCCATGACCTGCTGCATGCCCATGCAGACCTGCTGCTATACCATGAACAACGGAGGCTGCTGCGGTGGCAGTGGTGGTGGCTGCTGTGGCAACTAAATCCCTGGGCACGAGGCAGGCATGGCTGCACTCTCATCCTCTGCTGTGGCACTGCCTGCTGCTTCCCACCTGGCGCGCTCCACCTTGGATATGGATATGGATATAGCCCGAAGTGTTCTTCTTCCTCTGCTAGACTGCAGATCTATCCTTTTCTTTATCTGCCTTTAATCACCACATGCCTGTAACGTGCTTTGAAGTTTCTACACACTGATCAGTGTGATTTTCCTTTGTAAGTGTTAGTCCTGCTGTTAGTTTTTCCTCTTGGTGTGTAGTATGTTTAATGCTGTTGATATATCATTCTCTTCTTTCTTGCTTTAATCTCCAATTACTCATGAAAGACAATAAAAGCTGTGGCTTATGACACTGCAAACTTCTGGTCTCTGTTCATTCATTTATCTTTTCCTTTTAAGATGTAGCTCTGATCTGGGACTTCTTTAGCATCTGCTTAGTTTCTGATTACGGGGAAATTTTCAACTATTAAGCCTGCTGCTGATGGCAGCACCCCAGGATATGCAGTGAACCTGGGTCAGCCTCTCACCTGAGGAAAAGGAGCACTTGCTGGTGTCAGTGCATTAAGTGACAGGCCATGCAGTGTTGTGTTATCTTCCCCCTGCTTATAAGATGTGTAGTCTGCAATAGAAGCATCTGTATCATCTTAAGGCTAGAGCTGACAGTCTTTTTTGTTAATGCAATCCTTCCCAGTAAATTTGCTGAACTTTACAGCAAGCTTCTTAAAGACCCAATGTCTTATCAATGAGGTTAAATAGACCAGCAAGTGTCTCATCTGAAGACAGATGGTGCAGGTAGAGAGCCATTGAAAGATGTAGAGATATAAGTCTGGCCTAAAGGATTCAGAAATGCTATCTAATTCCATCTGGGGTTCTATTAAAATGTGGCACATTTTAAGAAGTGAGATTCAGAAGTGAAATATTTGCAAAGCCATTGGGAACAGAAGTGATTCCAAAACATCTTTGTTAATGTAAAAAATCCAAGTTCTGTAGAAACAGCATAATGGTGAGAATGCAGTAATCAGCCATAAATCAAAAGTCCTGGTTGGCCCCTAACCAAGGTTTTTTCCACCTCTACATGCAAGTCTTGTGCCTTCCTGCAAGGCAATTACATTTTTCCTGTAGCTGAAGAATAAATTATCTCACCAGCAGCGGAGCACGCGCCCTGCAGTCACACGCCCGAATTCTGCACATGCTTTTCCCCATGATTCAAACTCAGCCGCCACTTGGACAACCCTCTGAGCATCTCTTCCAGAGCTCTGCTGCGGAGTGAGTGCATGGAAATTCCTTTTGCACTGACAGCCCGGGGCTGCTGTGCGAGATACATTGCTGGCATTTAAAAAATGCCTTGACCATCCACAGAAATGCACAGAGGAGGAGCTCCACGGACAGTGAGTCAAAGCAGAACTGTCAGAAGGCGGATGTGGCACTTGACAAAGCCTGGCGTTGTTAGTTCGTGAGGTCAGCAGTGCCCTGGGTTGTCCTCATTCCAGATTTGCAGAGCATAAAAGGGCTTTTGGTGTTGTATCCACTCACTTGGCTGAGCCAGTTCTCACTTGGAAAGGAATTAACTCCTTAAAATGGGAGAAAGGACATCCCCACCACAGCCTGACCCCGTGCCCAGGTGCCTGCCAAAGGCTCTCTGGGCACAAACAATTAGGTGATGGTACTCCAGGACCATGCACGTGGGAGAGGTCCAAAGTCACCCGGCTGAACAGGAAGGAGACCAGGGGCAAGAGAGGGGAGAGCTATGGGAATCCCCCAGGAAATTTCCTATTATTTCTTCTAGCCAGTGGGTTTGGCATGGCAGTGACATGGCAGTTTCACAAGGTTGGCATTATTAAAAAATGTTTTCCCACTACTAGTTTTATTCAAGCAGGAATGATAGCTGAGTGTAGCCCCTGTGCCAGCCGCAGACCACATTGCCACAGCACAAAGCACGGAGAGGCAGAAAATTCCTCTTGTCTGCATCGAGTATGCTATTGCAGCACCAGGCTGGACTTCCAGCTGTGGATGAAAAGGCCGAAGAGTGGCTTGGGGTTAAACCCCAGCTCCATGAACACAAAGACTCCTGGTTTAGGTTTGGCCAGGGTGGTGTTAGGCTGAAATGGAGTTGAAAAAATCAATCGCTTATTAACGAAAAAGTAATTTATTTCTTATTTCATTTTTTCCTAAAAAAAAAAAAAAAAAAAAAAAAAAAAAAAAAAAAAGGCTTTACTTTGCAGGAAGCTTATTTGTTTTGTACGCTAGATTTCTCTCTCTTTTAATCTCATGAAAACCTGTCTCTATTTACCCACCTCTGCTCTGACACCCCATTTCATGGCCTGAGCACTAGGGTGCTGGGACATGGGACTGGACACCAGGAGCCCTGGACCTGTATGTGACTTTCCCACTGCCACGAGAGGCTCTTTTTGCACACACCAGTCAGCATCACAGCATTCCAGGTATCCTTATCCCAGGATCCCATCTGACTGACATTGGGTAACAGCCTATTTGAACACGACCGATGGGAGAACAAATTAGTTAATGGCCAATGCATATGCAAAAGCTAAGCTGACGTTACAGTGAGAGAGATGCTAATTGCAGCTGATTAATCCAATAACAAGTGCCAGAAAAAATATACATGCAGAAGTGGCACTCACTGCTCAGCTATTAATTCCCATGGCATGCCTCATTGCCAAGAGAGCACGGCTGCATATAAAAGCTTTTGGCTCCAGCGCGGTCCTCAGGACTCGGACACCCTGCTCAGCCTGTCGGTAACCGGTCGCAGGGTGAGTTGGTTTCCCTCCGCTGCCTCAGATTACTAAAATTTTTTCATAGAAAGAGTCAATTAAAAATAAATAAATAAATAGATAAATAAATAAATAACAACTCAATTGTTTTCTTTTTCTCAGACTTTATCCCCGAGGGCTTGGACGTCTCTGCCACAAGATGCAGTACCGTAAAGGCGAGGATGACCAGGATGTGTGCCACGACGACTCCATCTGCGTCTGCCATGAAAGCCCTGTGGGCGTCACGGACCTGTCCCCCTGCCACGACCCCGGCAGCCTCAGCCGTGACGTTGAGGGGTCCTGCCAGAGCGTGCCGCAAACCTGCCAGCTGCCGGAGCCCTGCCCGCCCCAGAACTGCTACCCGCCACAGCAACGCTGCACTTTTGGCAAACCCTGTCGACGAGTGGAGCTGAGCCCCATGCAGCCCTTCCGCCCCCCAGTTAAATTCCACCTCCGGCCTCTGCAGCAGTATCGGCCACCGCTGCAGAGCGAGGAGCCAGGGAGCTGTGGCAAACCCCGCAGGAGAGTGGAGCAGTGCCCTGTGCAAGAGCCCTGCTCGCCCATCCCGCTGAGTCCCCGACCGCTGCAGCGCCGCTGCCCCTGCGTCCCGTGCTGCTGCCCACCCGTCCAGCGCTGCTGCCCACCCATCCAGCACTGCTGCCCTCCTGCTGCGCAGCATCCCAGCCAGCACCAGCACAAACAGGTGCCTCTCTTGCCCCCCTGCCTGCAGAAGAAATGAGGAGGGGGCCCTCCCCAGCATATTCCCCCTGTGCTGCTGCTCGGCGCGGAGATGCCTCGCTTTTTGCTCAGACTGCTGGTGCTCTCAGCTCTGCTTTCTGCCTGCTGCTCTGCATGCCCTGGATTCAGGGAATGTGGTCTCCTGCTTGACCCCAGCACCGGCACTTTAAATCAAGGCCCTGGCAGTGCCCAAGGCCAGGCTGGATGAGGCTGGGGGCAGCCTCGCTGGTGGGAGAAGTCCCTGCCCTCTGCAGGGGGACTGGAACAAGGTGGGCTTTAAGGTCCCTTCCAACCCCAACCACTCGGTGATTCTGTGAAATTCCCAGGGTCTTCCCCCACCAGCGAAAAGGCTTTAATCACCCAAACCCCATTTTGCTCCTCCTTTGCTGAGAGCTGCTGGTTCTCCCCTCTGGTGAGAAGGCTAGCAGAGGGGACGGATGAACTGAGCAAGAAAAGCCAGAACGAGGAGGTGCAAGCAGCCTGCGATGGATGCTCCTTCTCCCGCAGCTTCAGCGGGCTGTGATTTCAAGGCTGTTCCTAAACAGGGACAGGACTGTACTGGGAAAAGGCACGCACTGTGCACTGTGATGGCAGGAGCACCAGGGACTCCTGCAATTTTACTTTACCCTGTGTATTCAAGAATAAAATTGACAAAAATTAGTTGACACTTGGTTCCTTTTTCTTTTCCACCAAAAATATCACTGATATTACAGTGAGTAGATATTAAAGGTCATTATAATTCTCACAAGGACATCTACGAAGTTAAAAAACAAAATTAGAGTTCACACATGACAACTTCAGCTCTGGCTATGACAATTTCACCAGGCTGACCTCAGCTGTGTGCTGTGAAATTTTCCTCATGGTGGTTACCCACCAAAGGACCGATGGGTGGACTTCACTATTGCCCATCATGCACCCTTCCAGTAAGTGATCTCAGCACAAACTGCCCCACAAAGTGTTCCATCACCTCCATTAGCTAGGCAGTAACACTGCACTGGGAGGCTGTCCCTCATATAAGTGCTAATCAGGATAATGAAGCGTGTGCCTCAGCACGTGAGGTGTGTCTGAGCATGCCAGGAATGTTCTCCCCAGGTGCAGGAAGGTGCGGGTCAGGCTCTTCCCCCACGGACACTCTGCTAATGTGCTGCTTCTCTCTCACTTTAGCAGAAAAGCCTTTCACTATGTGCATTAAAATACCCACTGTTTTTTCTTTGTATTGCCTTAGTATAGCCCCAAGGATCCCCACTAGCAATCCCCAAGGAAAATCAGGGGGAAAAAAGTAATTCATATTTACTTAAGGCAGAAAACCTGCCATGGAAAGCCTGCAGGCCAGCTCAGCCCTCACAGCTCCAGCTTGGTTCTGGTCCCTCTTATCTTTGAAGCTGCTTTTCACCCGTCCCCACCACAGGACTTTCTCCAGCCTGCCCAGGTCCTGTCCTCCAGCAGTTTAGGGCACTCACCCTAATTTGGTGCCACCTGTGGACTTGCTGAGTCCACCTCATCATCCAGGGCATTAATGAAGATGTCAGCCAGCATCAGCCAATGTTATACCCACCATTCCAGGCCATACCTCCACCAATTTAACCACAAGACTGCTGTGGCAGACTGTGCTGAAAGCCTTGCAAAAATCAAGGCAGTGCCATCCATTGCACTCCCCATCCACAGAACCAACACCATCATCATCATCATCACCGAAACCCATCAGTGTGATTTGCCCTCGGTGGCTCTGTGCTGGCTCTTCCCAGTCCCCTGTTTGTGCTTCAGGCACCTGGAAATGCTCCTCGTGTGCAGCAGATTGGGAACATCAGGGCAATAACGCTGCGTACATGGAGGCTCCTGACTCATTGTCACCCATCAGCCTCCACGTGGAGTCTCGGTCCTCTGGAGCTGGTGAATAAGTACGATATTACCTGCCTCGTATAGCTTATGTGCGGCTTAAACTCTGTGAGTCCTTTATGTGCACTACGCAGTAACTATGGTGTAATTAAGAGATACTTATCAAGAATCATGAGTCAAGCAGAACATGCCAAGTCCTGGGAACAGCATCCAAATGGAGGGGATGTTTTGTCAATAAATAATTTAGTCCTCGTTCCTGCAGTGTGTTTCATTTACAAGGGGAAGACTTGGAACCGTATAAAAGGGCTCGGTCCCTTTGCCTCTCACAATCTGCTCCCCTGCTCAGCATCTGCCTTCTTGTGAATTGGGTAAGACAGCTCAGAGCACCTGGGTTCGTTTTTGGATGGGTGTCTGGTTTCAGAAGGTCACAGACTGGACATACTATCACCTTTCTTTAGACTGTGCTCCTCACACAAGGGCTAAAGGACAGTGGGCTAAGCCACAAAAGAAACCTTTGGTGACCTTGGGTTCAGGATTTTCAGCAATGCCACTATGTGCTGCAGTGCCATATGGCTGCTTCTGTTCTTGGAGACAGGAAAAAAAAATAAGGGTAAGGTCAGAAAGAGGGTTTGGACATACTGGGTGACAGCAAGGACTTTCTTTAGATCCTGGCTTTCAAGATAAGCAAGGCTGGTCTCTGCATGGGACACCAAAGCAGCTTATGGGAAGTTAAATGAAAATAGAGATGAAAATGCAAGCTTCTCCATGTGTTTTTCAGATTTTTCCCTACAACTCCACCATGATCTACTCCTCTGGAAGGGAATCCTACTTCAACTTGAACTCGACCTGGTACGACCCCTCGGGGTCCTGGCTGGACACGCGGCGCACGCCCTTTCGCTACGGCTATGAGACCTGCTCCTCGGGGTGCGACGGTGAAGGCGTGGAAGGAATGAGGGGGCACAACTACCGGCACTATGGCTACCGGCAGCCGGTCTGCTCCGAGCGGTGCCACGGCTACACAGCGGCTGATTCGTGCCACGGAGGCGGGGGCTGCGTCAGGAGACCCACCTACAGCTACAGCTCCACGGGGGGATGCCACGGCTACGGGCGGTCAGTGTGCTCTGAGAGGTGCCACACGTCCTCGGGTTCATGCCATGGAGGTGGTGGCTCCAGCTGCGTCAGGAGACCCACCTACAGCTACGGCTCAACCGGGGGATGCCACAGCTATGGGAGGTCGGTGTGCTCCGAGCGGTGCCACACATCCTCCGGAGGAGGGTGCCACGAGACCCGCCAGAGCTCGGGGTACCAGCCATGCTGCAGCAAGCCGGTGCAGCGGGTCCCGCAGATCTGCCCACTGCCCACCTATCCCGTCCCGGTGCAGCAGGGCTGTGTGCCTGTGGCAAAGTGCGTCCCCAGCCAGCAGAAGCAGCAGGTCTGCAAAGTGCCGGCCCGGAAAATAAAGTAGGGGATGCGAGGAGTGGGGATGAACAGGAAACTTCTCATCCTCACATCTCCCCAGTTTTCGGCATGTCCTCTGTAGCTCAAGAATTTCCACTCTTCTTGTCATTTTGCTTGTAACGTGCTTTGAAGATGTAACCCACTGTCTCAGTGTGAAACATTAAGTTCTCTTCCTTACCTTGGTGGGTCATGTAATGAAACACCCTGCACTGTGATCGATTCACCTCCCACGGTTCTTTCACAGCAGATGCAGAGGCAATAAAAAGTACAGCTCATGACCCCCTTGTATCAGTGTTTTCTCCTTCATCCCTTCGAATTGCTTCTGACCCTTCCTGTGGTGGAAGCTGATGTCTGCAGCATCCCCGTTCACCCTGACTTCAAGGCTCCTGGTTAATTCAGACCGGTTTCACATTATTCCTCCTCCAGGCACACCTTCCCTGTTGAGAAGAAGCTAACAGTTTTCATCACAGACTCTGTGTGCAACCCAGCAATTAAATACTAATATATTAACATGAAAATAAATAAATAAATAAATAAAATTAAAAACACCACACACACTTCATCAGAGAGGTAAAAAGAAAAGTTCTGCTTGGCACATCATGTCATTCATTGCCCTCTGCATCCTGGGTAGATGGAGCCTTCATGCTGGGGGAGGAATGGGGACCATTTAGCCAAGAACACAAGCCAAATGGGGATCAGAAGCATGGCTGTAGGCAGGGAGGAGTTGGCTGGACCTGCTCAAAGGCCCCCAGCCCCCTGTAGGGCCAGGTCGGGGGGGTCAGAGGAGCTCCCCATGGGGATTGCTGGCAGCAAAGCAGGGACCTGCAGGTGGTGACTCACAGCCTCATGTCCCAGGAGGCTCCTCGCACCTCACCCAGCCCAGGTGAGAGCCTCCAATGTCCCCACCGCCCGGCGTCCTGCCCGGCCCAGCCTGCAGGATGTGACACATCGCAGTCAGCAGCTCAGCAGCGTTAGAGGTAGAGATTTCTCCTGCAGCACAACCTGGAGAGGAAAAAGAGGCGATGCAGGCTGCAAGGTGTGCCTTACTAGAATGGAGGCTTTGTCAGTGCACGCGTGGGGCTCTCGACATGCCAGCCTTCCTCACTGGGCTCTTCTCACAGAGGATGATGCTGTGACACATTGAAGATCACACAGCCCCCATCCCAAGCGCAGCTCCTTGGGCTGTCCCAGCCCTGTGCAGCCCGACAGCACAGCCCACAGGCCACGAGGGCTCAGGCTGCAATGGCCTGGCCACCCCATGGCATGCAATGTCACTTGTGTGCACCTCAGGGACCTCTGTGGGAACTATGGTGCCAGTAAAACTTTCACAGCAGAGGATGGGGCTGTGGCAAAGACATCCAAATCCACTTCCAGATCACCTCTGGAGCTTGCTGGGCTGGGGAAAGGAGGGATGGGGGAGACCTCAGGAGGGTAGCTCCTGCTTCCCACTCCTCAGGACAGGAATTGCTTTGCCTAAGCCATTTTGACGTAGGTTATTCCAACCTCTAATGAGAGGGATTTCACATGAGCAAAACCTGCCTGAAAACAGAGGGATTTGGAAGTTTGCACTTGTGCCAGGATTGTCCCACAGATCCTTCTAAGGTCTAGTATTTTTTTCTGCACTTCGTTTATCCTCTCTGTAAATAGAAAACCAATAACTGAAATATGGAATAATTGTGACCAGCTCCTTCTATTAGGACAATTGCAAATGCAATTCCTTCCATAAAACCAAAAAATTACACACAGAACAAACCTGCCATCCACTCCACATAGGACCAAGGGACTCAGGAAAGCACTTCCCAAAGATTAGGTGCTTTGCAGAAGATCTGTGAGTCTCAGGCACCAGCTATAGGGTCAGTACATACACAGGTCTGGGTCTCCAATGTGTGTGAGCATCCTCCCTGACAGACTGTGTTCAGGTGGATGTCTCTATCGCTGAGAGAAGTGATAAACATGTTTGTCACCATCCGGGTGATCTGGGGTGTAATTAGTGCTTCATCGTGAATAATAGTTTCACAAGAATCTTCATTCTTCTGTCATTTGTGAAATATCCCCAGACACGTTCCGGTTTCCTCTCGGACCTCTTCAATCAAGTGATTCAGCTCCACTGCCTAGCAGTGATTCTCCTGGACACTGTTTTATTTCAGTTCTGTCCATGCTATTATTAATATTACAGTGGCCTCTAGAGTCCTGGCTGGGATCAGGCTGCGTGTGCTCCGCAGGCAGAAAGCCACTTTCCTCCACAAAGCAGAGCACTAAAGAACAGAGACACAAATCCCAATTTACACATGAGGACAGAGGCAGAGAGAGAGGGAAGAGCTCAAAAAGTTACAGTGGTTTTTTCTCCTCTTTTTTATCCTATCAGAGTGTCAGAAAGGAGACCAGTATCAGACACTGGGAACAACTGTCAGGGGGATGGGACAGATGGCCTTGTGAGCCTCCTGTTGGGATGCACTCTATTTCCTTGTAGGGTCTTAAATTCCTTCTGTTTGGGTTAAATGTCTCTCCTTCAGTTAAGAAGGAGTGACTTAAAATATTACATCACTCCTTTTAGTGCTTCTTTGCTGTGTTAGTCAAAAATAGGTTTGTCTTTGATGCTGCTCCCCTGTCTCCCAGTCCATGTCCAGCCTGCATTCCCCATTCCTGTCACTCCAACTGGATGCATCCAGCAGGAGTTTGCTCCAAAGTCTCCCACCCCAAAACCCCAAACCCAAACCTCAGGGATGGGTTCAGACCCCAGAGGCCTCTCCACTCCTTCTGTACCCCAACAGGACCAAGCCCCATCGCCCTGGGGAAGGTGGAAGATTCTCAAACTCCTTATTTCAGGGCACCAGCCCCGGGCTCTGCGCTCACCTCCTGCAGACCCGTCATGTGCTCATACCTGCATCCTTAATTCCCTTTGTCTCCTTCGCCCACTCACAACCTAGATTTTTTTTCACAAGCTGCCCAAACACACTCATTTATCCTACACACCACCGTGGCCTTGTTTGTTTATTTTAAAGCCAATTTTATCTGCTGGATCCCTTGGCAACCCATAAAACCCCAAGTCCAACATGCCACCCCACTATCCCACCTTCCTACAACATTTTCACATTGCTGACTTGGGGTCTTGGCTGCTTCATGTGAGGCACATACAGCAGGCAAATATTTCGGGTAAATGCAGCACAACTATCCAGAAACCTCCCCATCCCTGCACATGAACAACACCAGGCGTGGTGGGCAATTAACATTTTTATGGAGTAACAAGAGGAATGGCGATCCCAAAGGCAGGATATTGATCTGTTTGCAACACCGTGAGTCAAAACAGGAGAGTAAAAACTTCAATTAGTGAAGTGCTTGCGGTGGTGAACCATCAAGTCCCTCCGGTGGGAGCTCCTCTTGTTTCCGGAGGAAAAATCCCGAGCACCCTATAAAAGATCTCGCACCCCATTTCTCCTCGTTCTCTCAGCTTCACATCTCCTCTCAAGCTCCTGCTGAACACAGTAAGTCCAGCTCTAACTCCTGCGCTTTTGACAATCGCCAGCTTTGCCCTTGGCCACTTCTCTTACACTTCTCATCTCTGTTCCTGTCTCTGCTCACAGCTGGTCTTTCCAACAGCCCTGCAAAGATGTGCTCCCACCAGGACAAGGACCAGTGCCACCAGCAAGAGCGATCCTCATGCCACAGCAGTGAGGGGTGCCACGGGAGCAGCGGGGGATCCGGATGCCACAGGAGCAGAGGATCCGGGTGCCATGGGAGCAGTGGGGGATCTGGGTGTCACGGGAGCAGTGGGGGATCCGGATGCCACAGGAGCAGTGGGGGATCTGGATGCCACAGAAGCAGGGGGGGATCCTGCCATGGAAAGCCACAAGATTGCCAGCAGCAAATTTATCAGGTGTCAAAGATGAAGTGATCGGATCACTGCCTGCATGTTGTCCACGTGTTCCAAAATCCTTGCATGTCTCCCAGCAATCATAAAATGCAATGTCTCTTCTCCCTCTCCTGGCCAGTCTTGTACCTCTAATGAGCTTAACCGTGGGTGCCAGAAATGTGCTGTATGCATTCAGTCTGACACAAATTTCTCTGTATCAATCTTTGACAATAAATGAGCTATAACCATTTGGAGTGCATGACAGTTTTGTGTTCATGGTTTTTATTTCCCCTTGCATTTCATATCACGATGCTACAACACCTTGTGCTTGTTTAACGGCCCTGAATTGACCCTGCCCAGGCCCAAGCCTTGGTGTGGGCACTGCCACTGTCTCCTTTATGGGTTCCTAATAAAAAAGGAGAATAAATATTTTTAAATGCTGGCCTTTTCAGAGGCTGGCTCACACATCCGCAGTGCAGGCTCTTCTCCTCCACACCACCTTCCCACCAAGACTCCATAGGATGTGTTGCTCAAAAATTTGGGACCAGCTCCAGACACACAGGTGGCAAAGATAAAGTCCTCTGGGGAAAGGGGATATGGGCAGAAACCCCTTCCATCACCATCTGCCCTCAAGGCACCATCCCCAGGGCAGGTGTCTCCATGTGCTGGTGACAATCCCCCCAGCCAGCCTTTCCAGAAGCCCCCTGCCCAGTGCTTGGAGAGCCCTGGGTCGAGCTAGGGGTGTAGCACGATGCTAGTGGTACACGATGAACCGATAAATTTCTTCTCAGCACGTAATTAAATGGAATTGTGTAATTTATTGGTCTGCTATTGCCGTTTATGAAATGGTTGTTGCCCTTGTAAGATGATTCCTGAGTGTGTCACGATGATCAGAAATATCTGGCATTGCTGAAAAGGGTGCAGACAGAAACAAACTCCCTGGGCAGGCTGCACTCAGCGCAGGAGCACTGAATCGATTGAAAAAGCCGGTTCTGTGGGTTCGTGCCTTACGCCCCAATTACAAGTCCCATTCTCAAGGCATGCTAAGGAGGACATGCACAAAACCTAGAGGTGCCCAGGGCTGCTGATCTTGAACAAAGTGAATTCAACAAAAATGTGAGGAACTGAACACAGCACAACGTCCAGAGCTAAAAATTACACTTAACCTTTTATTCACAGAGAACACTTACTATATTTCTTCTAATGCCAGAACAAAGTACAGTCAAAAAGAAGTGATCAAACCTGAGTACAGTTTGCCCTGACACTGTTCTAGCTCGTAACAGCAATTAAGCAATACAAAAGAAGCATTTAGATTACGTGCCTGATTCATTAGCCCTGCCCTGCCCTCCCGCCTTTCTAAAAATCCTCAGTGTTTAGGTAGCAGCAAATGTGTCAGATGTTTTCCGGATGAGGAACTGCTCCAGACAGGCAGCACCTTAACAAAAGGCTCAAGCATCAGGTGTCAAAGCAGGAACTGACACCAGGCTGGAGAGGTATTTCCACACCTGGGTTTTCTTGGTTTTACAGCCGTTCCCCAAAGCACGTCAAGTCTCATAACAGTGTGAGCAAAGAGGGGACGGGGCTATGGCTGTTGTGGGGGTCTGGGAGTAGCATAAAAACTTAAATGGAGAAATTAAATGCATGGAGAAAGAAAAATAAAAGGCAGCAGAGTTGGACCAAGAACAGTACACAGCCCACGAGTGCAATGAACATAGTGGAGGGCAGGGAGCCCTTCAATAGCCATGATTTGACCATCACTGCAGGCAGGCGAAATACTTCAACCTTGCTGGTGGTCAGTCAGTGTTTGCTGAGCTCTGGCAAAATCTCACCAGTTCCTTACTTCGGCTGACTGTTCACAGTACTGATTTTAGTCTTTTATTCACTGCCTATGCAATAACTGAAATATCTTCCACGACTAGTTGCAGGAAAGGGCAAAACGAGATCTGTGGTCCTTGGCACATCCCCAGAGCCCAAGCAAAGGAGGCAGATGGAAGGTACAAGGACTATCCCAAATTATTGCTTGTAATTAGCTCTCGTAAACACAGTGCGTGGCCTCAAGGCTCCTGCGGGTCTGTGCATTAGTCAAAATAACACTTGGATTTGTTGGCCAATTATGAACTAATTGGGGAGAAAAGGGCTCCAAAAATGATGTTGGAGAAAGTCCCTGGGGTCTGCCAGCTCCCCAAAACACAGCACCCACCGCATGCCGCCGTGCGTCACCGAGGGCAGCAGCCATGGGAGCCCTTCTCCTCCTCTTGTGACCTCAAAGCGGCCACCGGTGCTGCCACTCTGGCATTAATCACAGGCTGAAAGTTAACCACATAATTATGCACCTTGCTCATCCAAGATCACTACCTAGGGCAGATCTTCCCCCTTCCAAAAATAAGAATCCCAGATGCTTTTGGTCCTTCTCACAAAGGCAGAAAACTGTTGGGCCAATAAAAAGCTTTATAGGAGCTGCCTTTTCTCTTTCTTCACAACTGCATCCCACTCCTGCTAGGTTAGCAGAACCCAGCCAGCAGTGGTACCCATCCAACAGCTATTAAGGTAGAGCTCTACAGTGCCAAAGGCATTGCTGGTACTTCCAGAAACATCTCTCAGTTCGTGGGTGTTCAAGAACTCCCCTAGACCTTTTAACAAGTGTACGTGACGCAGGTCCAGGACATCACCACGTCCAGCTCTGGGTCCCCAGCACGAGGTGGATGTGGGGCTGTTGGAGCAGGGCTGGAGGAGGCCACGAGGCTGCTCAGAGGCTGAAGCACCTCTGCTGGGGAGCCAGACTGGGAGCTGGGGGGTTCAGCCTGGAGAAGGCTCCAGGGAGATCCCACTGCAGCCTTTCCATACACGAAGGGGGTTATGAGAACGAAGGGGAGAGACTTTCTACCAAGGCCTGGAGTGATAGGACAAAGGGGCCATGGTTTTTAAGTGAAAGAGGGCAGGTTTGGCTTAGGTATTAGCAGGAAATCCTTCATGATTAAGTCAGTGAGGTCCCCCTGCCCAGGCTGCCCATATAGGTTGTGGATGCCCTATCCCTGGCAGTGCCCAAGGCCAGACTGGATGGGATTTGGGCAGCCTGGTCAGGCAGGAGGTGTTGTGCCCATGTCAGGCATTGGAATTTTAATTTTAAAATGGATTTTAATCCCCCTTCCAACCCAAACCATCCCATGGTTCTGTCACTCTATGATTATCCCCCCCTCTTCTTCCCCCCAAAGGCGAAGCAATCCTGAGCTGCAATCAACACCAAAAACAAGCTGTGGTAATCGGGGCCGCCCACGCGACTCCCCCACCGGAGCTAAGCACAGGTAGGGCTAGTAATTAAATATTTCTGCGGCACAGGAAAGATAACTGATAACAAGAGATGATACCCAGTGCAGACAAGGTGAGTCACACAGGCAACCCAAAGAGTGGGGAGGCAAAAAAAAAAAAAGCCATCAGTGAATTAAATGAGCAGACGGACCTATGCAATGGGGAGGTGTTTCATTTCCAGACCACGTTTACAGAAAGGGTATATAAGCACGGCTGTCCCAGAGAGCCTCATTGCATCTTCATCCCTTCATCGCACAAGCACCTCAGGTAAGAGCAGCGATACTGCGGGGCTCTGGGCTCAGTGGGGTTGGAGTTTGCTCCATGGGTGCTCACGAGCAGGGAGATGGAGTGAGGATGGAGTGCAGGGCTTGGGAAGGGATATGCTGAAAGAGGGCAGAGAGGTTTGGGGCCAGAGGGAGGTCCTGGGGCACTGCTTTGTGATTTTTTTGGAAAACTCAGCCATGTTCCTCCTGTCCAGCGGCTCCAGCTGCCTCCCAGTATCTCTGGAGACAGCTCCAGTGGGACAACCCCAGAGGTGCTGGAAGAGACTTGTGGCACTAAGGGACCTGGTGTAGTGGTGGGACTCGGTAGGTCAGATTGATGGTTGGACTTGATGATCCTGAAGGTGTTTTCCAGCCTAGATGGTTCTATGATTCTGCCATTCTAGTTTGAAGGTGACTGTGGGAGCTGGCAAGGAGCAGATAAATGTAACTTCCAGAGTCCTCTTCCATGGAAAAGCAGAAATGGGAAAGGAAAGCCCTGACAGCCCCTCTCTCCCACAGGCCACTCCAGCACGTAAGGATGTGCTCTCGCCAGGAGAAGGACCACTGCCACAAGCAGGAGCGCTACATCCGACAGAGCAGCGGTGGCTGCCACAGCTCTGGCGGTGGTGGCTGTCACAGCTCCGGTGGTGGTGGCTGCCACAGCTCCGGTGGCGGTGGCGGTTGTCACAGCAGTGGCGGTGGTGGTGGCTGTCACAGCTCCGGCAGTGGTGGCGGCTGTCACAGCTCCGGTGGCAGCGGTGGCTGTCACAGCTCCGGTGGTGGTGGCTGTCACAGCTCCGGTGGCTCTGGCTGCCACGGGAAGCCGCAGGTGGTGTGCCAGCAGCAGCAGCAGCAGCAGCAGCAGGTCCATCAGCTGCCCTCACAGAAGCTGAAGTGATGGGGCGTCCCGTGTGGCCCCGCTGTGGAAGCAGAGCCCACGCATGGACCAGTTTCGTGCGGCCTCCCTGAAGCTCTGCACACCCTGGGGCACCCGTCTGCAGCCCCCCAGCTCTGCCTCCCAGCTGCAGTTGCCTGGGATGGGCATCGCTCCTGCTTCCCTGCCGCCTGAGCCACCAGGCTGGGCCTTGGCCCCAGGAGGTGCCAGCAACCCAATAAAGCATCACATTTCTCACATCTCTCGTCTCAGCGTTTCCTTAAGCTCCTTGTCCTTATTTTCCGTGCATGCTATAGGGATGCAACTGGGGTTTGGTGGAACATAGTGTCCGTACAGTTGTTAACTTGTCATATATCTCAACCAGGGGATGTCACCCCTGAGGACGTGCCCAGCCCTTCAGCCCATGCGCACAAGGAGACTGTTTGGTGTTGCCTCCCAGAGAGAATGGTACTGCTGCATAAAACAGTACAGTGTGTATAAGAACCTAATTAATTCACTGAAGACTTTATCCCGTGTCTTTCCTGAAGCTTGTTGTGTGTGTGCCAATGTCAGATGAGATCAGCAGATACCTGCCTCTGTGGGATGTGCCATGGGATTAAAATCGTCCCCCTTCCAGGAGGAAAGCTGGCACTGAGAGAAGCCAAATGCATCTCCCCCTGCACTCAGGACCTGGCAGAGGTGCTGCAGGCAGGCAGGGGGCAGCTAGGGAAGGGCTTTTGCAGCTGGAAGCCTCAAGCAGTCTGGCCCAGACGTCTTACAGTGCTGTGCAAAGGCTGACCAAGGTGTTGGGGGTGCACCATATCCACTGCCAGCCCCACTCATCCAGGAACAGCAGCAATGCCCTAGTATCCTGAGAAAACCCTAGGAGTGACTGCTAGCTGTATGCTTTGATGTTCTTTTCCTTTGCCTCTCAGTTTTTTGGCTATTTAAAGGTTTTAATGATTTTTTTTTTCCTGTAATCATAATTTTAAAAAGGACAGAGGCTTCTATGCCCCCATTTTAATGTGGTTTCTGTCTTTAAATGAAAGTTGAATTAAATATTCTGAGAGGCTGGGGATGCAAGGAAAGCACCAACTGTTATGAAATCTGGTACACAGTTGAACTGAAAACCCCCACCCCATTGAATGAATGAGATCATCACCCAAAAAGCACTAAACTCTCCTGCACAGAACATCACCCGTGACCTGGGCAAGGCAAGCCTGCTCCTAATACCCTCTGGAAAAAAAAAAAAAAAAAAAAAAAAAAAAAAAAAAAAGTGCATCGAGCAATGCAAAGGCTCCTTGCACAGAAATGCATTTGTCCTCAAGACCTTAGTCATGGTTTGCTGCTTGGGGTGGTAGGAGGGATGCACACAAACCCCCTGGATATCGGGCTTAGCCCCGTCCATGCGTGCAGGCACTTGCTCTAACAGCCACATGGGTTTTGCCTGTAGCTCACTCAGCTCTAAGTGGGAGCCTGCCCAGCTCACCTGCTAATTACAATCTCAGCCACTGGTTTCTATATGAATTTTTATGACATCAGTGGCAGGCAGCACAGTAAACACCAGCTGCATTTCATGCTTGGCAAGGCTGCAGGAGAGCTTTGCATCCCTCCGGCCCGCGGACCCCTCAGATAAGAGGAGGCAGGCTCCGTGGCAGGGCAGGAGACACAAAGTGCACAGCTCAGCCACCCAAAATATCGGGTGTGAGCTGGTCACAACCTATGGAGCCCTGCTGCCCCATTGGGAGGCTTCATCCCATTGTCACCATGCTGCTCCAGGAGGGCCACGTGCAGGACACGAGGGCCATCAGTAGGCATTTACGTGAAGGCAGACGGGAGCCACCCAACAGCTAACAGGAGGAGCAGGAAGGAGTTAATTTTTGGTGCTACTAACGGTGTGGAATGCAATGAAATGGGAGCAGTGGATGTGTTTTTTGGGAAGGACATTAGCTTTCAGCACAAATACTCCAAGCCCTGGTGCTACCCCCTCATCCCCACTGCAGCTTTTCTCTGGGGCACCAACGGGAACCTCAGTGCCTCCTTGTGTGGCTCCCAGCGTTGCCTCCTGGGCCTTGGGCTTTTTCTTGGGTTCATCCTGTAAACAAGGAGCTGCCTGTGGCCCTTACAGTGGCACTTTGGGGTGATGAAGGGCCTTTCAGCCAGGACAAGACGTGCAGAAAGGCCGTCTGAAGACCTCCACCTTTGTGCCAGAAGACAGAACGATGAAGCACACAACACCGGATAAGTCTTTACATTTCTCAGTATTTCCCAACCCTGTAATTAAGATGATGGAAATAGTCTTTGTCAATAAAGTATTCAAGGACTGTGCTTTCAGATGCCTGTACATACACCTGTGACTACACAGCAGGGCTCGCAAGGCTTCCAGTGGGCCCCAAGAGCATCTTCTGGCTGCTCAGGTACCTTTGGGGGAAAATTCCCACCCTTTAGGTCAAGGAGGAAAGCTAGAAAGTCCCTGACAAAGACCTGAGACACTTCTCTAGAGGAAGCCCAGGGGGAACTGAGGAAGAAATAGAACTTAAAAAATTTTCATCATGAGGGCGGTGAGACCCTGGACGAGTATGCCCAGAGAAGTCACGGATGTCCGCATCATCGGACGTATCCCAAGCTGGGTTGGATGGGGCTTTGGGTAACCTGTCCAGGTGAAAGATGGCCCTGCCTGCAGCATGGCATCGGTGTCAATATTCTTTAAGGGTCCCTTCCAACCCAAACCATCCCATGATTCTGTGACTTTGTCCTGGCTACACCCATGGCTTTTTTTGGCTCAGGCACCTAATGGAGAAGAGTGAGCAGCTCCACAATCCTTTGTGCCTGGATTATTTCTGGGTTTATCCATTGCCAGCTCAATAGCAAGGATTAGACTCCGAGAGCAGAGCCTCATGGGACGGGGCTATAATTATGCCTGGATTTGGTTTAACAAAACAAACCCCAAACAGACGAGACTTTGGAAACCCAGGCACCCACGGGTTTCCCCATTACGAGCAGGTGAGGCTGCCAATTAGATACTTATGTGGCACAGGAAACAGATAAAAAAGGAATGATAGCCATCTCTAATGAGTCAGGTGAGCGATGTAAACAGAGGGTGGTTTGGTGGGGATTGGGTATTAAATTAATGGATCGCTGTGACAGAGAGCTGTCTCATTTCCGGGGAAAGGGATCTAGGATCTCTATAAAACAGCCCCTGCCCCAGAGATCTTCATTTCCTCCTTTCGCCTTCTTCTCAAGCTCAGGTATGTCTGGCAACATGGGTTTTCCTTCTCTGGGAAAGTGTCTTCCACCAAGGGATGCAGAGAATGGGTTTAATGCAAACTCCACTGCTGGGGGCTCAGGGATGCTCCAGGGTGGTGGAAGGAAGGGAAGGAGGGGACAGCCAGCTGATGGCATCCTCCATGGGTGGATGCAGGGCACCACTCCAGAACCGGAGCTTTCCTGGGGAGTCCACAGATCCTGTGGTGCCAGGGGTGGGATGGCAACCAGGGTGGGCATGGGGATGCCCAGGGCAACAGGGGCAGTGGGACTCATAGCAGCCCTGACAGCCCCTCTCTCCCGCAGGCCACCCCAGCACACAAGGATGTGCTCTCGCCAGGAGAAGGACCACTGCCACAAGCAGGAGCGCTACATCCGACAGAGCAGCGGTGGCTGCCACAGCTCCGGCGGTGGCGGCTGTCACAGCTCCGGTGGTGGTGGCGGTTGTCACAGCTCCGGTGGTGGTGGCTGTCACAGCTCTGGTGGTGGCGGCGGCTGTCACAGCTCTGGCGGTGGCGGCGGCTGTCACAGCTCTGGTGGTGGTGGCTGTCACAGCTCTAGTGGCTCTGGCTGCCACGGGAAGCCGCAAGTGGTGTACCACCAGCAGCAGCAGCAGCAGCAGCAGGTCCATCAGCTGCCCTCACAGAAGCTGAAGTGATGGGGCGTCCCGTGCAGCCCTGCTGTGGAAGCAGAGCCCACGCATGGACCAGCTCCATGCGGCCTCCCCGAAGCTCTGCACACCCCGGGGCACCCGTCTGCAGCCCCCCAGCTCTGCCCCCCAGCTGCAGCTGCCTGGGATGGGCATCGCTCCTGCTTCCCTGCCGCCTGAGCCACCAGGCTGGGCCTTGGCCCCAGGAGGTGCCAGCAACCCAATAAAGCATCACATTTCTCACATCTCTCTCGTCTCAGCGTTTCCTTAAGCTCCTTGTCCTTATTTTCCATTCATGCTCATTCCATATATGCCTCTCTCACTTTCAAGCCTTGTGATACTCCGACCAGACTTGGTATGGATCATCCCTGGGCACTCAGCCCTGCTCTCCTCCACCAGCTGGGTCTCAGGTGATGGAGAAAACCCCCAGACCTCTCCACATCCTGCAGGAATGCCCAGCCCTGGGTTCCCCCGGTGCCCCCACATCCCCAGAGCTTTGCACTCTTTTCCTACCCCCATGGGGCTTCCCCACCTCAGCAGCCTTTTCATGCAGCCCTGAGCTGGTGATCACTGGCTGGCTCACAGCAATCAGGCAGGTTTTGTGTTGTACTGGTTTTATTGCCTTTTTTAATGGTATCACAATATTTATATGCGAAAGACAAAAATAAGCCAAAAAAACCTTTTAGATATTTACAGTACAGTTAAGGCAGCAGCTGAAGGACTGGATCCTGTTTGCATCAGCTTGAGGGAAGTATATCGCTGCAGCAAACATCCATCCTTGTGGTTTTGTGACCATGAAGTGAATCCTTATCTCTGACTTTGCTCTCTGGCTTTCCAAAACTTATAGACGAGGACAGGAATATTACACACCTGACAGCTATCTGCAGTATCTTTTTCCACTGGAGCTTGGGGTTTCCAGCATCCCCTCCTTGCTATTAAAACAGCTTTGTTGTATTGGTTTCTGTATCAGGAGCAAAGCCGTAATCAAGAGCCTCTGCTCATTACACAAAGACATGGGTAAAAGCTTTCCTAAAATTAAAAAATAAAAATAATAAAAAAGAAGGCTGGGGTTCCCTTTTTTTTTTTTTTTCAACGGAAAAGGAAGACAACACACTGGCTGAGCTGTATTTATGGGACCAAAACATCTCCGAAGTGCTGAGGTGCGTTTCTGGCTCCCTCAAACCCGTGGGAATTTTGTTGTTGACTTCAAATCAGCCAGAGATTAACTCCCAACCACAGACCTTTAATTTTCCCCAAATAATTTTCTCTCTTTATTCATTATTACTGGACAGCCTGAGTCAACTAATTGCATAACTCATTCCAGCCCTTCTGAGTAGTGATTTTTCACTTTCTACCCATCAAAACCAAAGGAGCTAGCAGAGGACAGTGTTCATGCATCAGCCCTGGTTTTGCTGCTGCATTTATGTGAAGAAAACAGCCAATCTGTCCCCGGATCCCCAAATCTTCAAGCTGCATTTGCAAAGCACCCCAAAGAGACGCCCATGGAGCATCGGGACAAAAGAAATAGGAAACCCAGGGTTATTTTCGCCTCATGGAGGTAATACATGGAGGGGGGCATTGTCCTCACACCCCCCCGCTGTGCAGATTACACCATGGTCTGTCCTTCGCCCACGGGGGAATTCGAGGATCCTGCAGGACAGGGGAGAAAACACCATGGGCATGGGCAAAACACCATGGGCAAAACACCAGCAGCTGCCCCCAAGCATCCTAAAGCCCCATTAAAAGCTGTCAGCCCCCCCAAATGCCATCTCCCCGCCAGTCACCCTGGGCAGCTGCAATGCTTTGCATGGAGCTTGCACCCAATTAGCACTGTGTGATTTTATTGGAGTTATTAGAGCTGATTAAACACTCCCTGTGGGAGCTGGAGTGCGGCTCCTTCCTCTGTCCCATCCCATCCCATCCCATCCTCCCCAATGGGTTGTGTTTTCTGGGCAAACCAGGATGGGCAAAGCAGACGTGGGGCACCTTGGAGTGATGCCAGTCCTCAGGACGTCCCTGTGTCTGCATGTTAAGGCAATGCAAATGCCATTTGGGACCATCATGTGCTTGCTGCCCCCCCCTTACCTCCTCGTCTCCGTGCCCCAGGAGCAGCCCCTCAGTACACGCAGGCTTTGGCAGAGCCCCTCTCCTTTTTGTTCATGGGTTCGGTGTCCGAATCTGGCGGGCTGCCGATGTAGTGGTACTTGCTGGTGGGGGACCTCTGGGAGGAAAAGAGACCCTCAGAGCATCCCCAGGGGGAATCGAGGGCTGCTTCCCTCATTGTGAGGGCAATGCAATGCAAAGGGCGGTCACAGCAGAGGTTGCACAAGGTCTGGAGCTAACATTTCATAGCACGGGGGAAATACCTGGCTGGTGTTTCGGGAAGGCACAGCATCCTGGGGACCAGGCACCCCTTCCTTGCCCTCCCTGTCCCAGGAGGATGGGGACAGCAGAAGCTGCATGGGGTCTTTGCTGCCTTGCAATACAGCCCCGAGGAAAACACCCGTGACACTAAACCCCAGGAAAATCAATGACCAGAGAAATCCAGCTGTAATCCTGGATGTGGTGTGGGTGTTGCATGAGCCCTCATCACCCCCCTGGCCAGCCTCAGATGTCACCCCGGCACCTTTCCCACTCATCGCTGCACCCTCGAGCCCATGCAGTTACCTTGACAGGAGCAAACTCCTGCTGGATCAGCTTCTTGAACTCGCTCCTGCTGAAGGATTCGGACTTCTTCCCCTTCCTGGCATTTCCGTGGTAGCTGTCCATCATGTCAGTGATGGCTTTGATCAGCCTGGACATGCTGGAAGGATGCTGCCAGTCCTGGTGAGGAGAAAAGCATGAGGTCATGGTTAGGTGGCTCTGCCTGCAGGAATACCCCTGTGTTTCCTTCCAAAAACTCAAAACTCAAAATGAAACATCCCTTGGCAGCTGGGCTGCCCCTCACCCTGGCTGCTCTCAGCACTTTCACCTTAATCCACTTTGTTTCTTCCCTTTCCCACTTCCTTAAATTCAAAGGAGCTGCATCCCCGCAGCCACCCCAGGCACTTGTTGGGAGGAATGAATCAGCTCCTGAAGCTGCGCTCGGGGCTGGGCAGAGGGAGGCAGGGCAGCGGACACTGTGCTTGTGTCTTTAGTCCCTGCTGCCCCAAGCCCTGCAGGAAGAACAGCCATGGAAACATAAAAAGCTCATTTTGAGTACAAAAAGGAATGGCGCAGACTCACCCCACTCACCCGCATCCACCGACAGGCGCAGGTCGCACTGGCAGCAGCCGCTGGCTGCGAGCTCCTGGCGGGGAGGAGTGGGTGGAGGGCGAGGATTTCCCCCCGGTCTGTCCTGTTCTGCCTCCCCGCATCGCTGCTCTTCCCAGGGAGCCTCCCTCGTCCTCCTGCCTGCCGAGGATGTTTACCTGGGAAAGCCAAATGTAGGTCAGCGCGCCGCGGGCACGGCTCGGGGCGCCAAGCATGAGCTTTGCCGGTGGCAGGAGGCTGCAGGAATCTGCTCAAAAATATTTCTAACAGTGGATTTTTGCTTTATTTTTGAAAGTCTACGTTTAGCTGCCCATAAAGTTTGTGGTTCTTTTTTTTAGTTTTAGAATCACAGTGATTTGTGACTTCATGGGATTCTGTAGTGCCAAAACCTTGAAAAGGTCTTAGAGAAAATAAGTTTTTGTGGAAAATATAGGATTAATCTTATTTCCAAGGCTGTTCCATCTGCCTGATGCGGCCTGACATAGGGCCCAGGCTACGTTCAGAGCTTTGGCAACAGCACCTGAGCTGTGGTTTCTTCCACAGGGAAGCAGAAAGAAGACCACGCTGTCTGCTTGATGGCTGCGTGGGGACACCCTGAGCGACACCACCCTCGGTGCCCATGGGTCTGGATATGAGCTCCCTCCCCTGGGAAAGTCACTGGGTGGCTGCTGGGGACAGAGCATGGCACATGGCTGGGGACAGACGGACACAGTGAGGTGGCCGGGACACGACGCCTGAATCCCCGTGTGGTCTCCAGAAAGCCAAAGGCCGCAGGTTGCGCACCGGGACAGGGCTGTCAGGAGCCCTCCCTGTGCACAGGGTGTGCCAGCTTTCAGCTAGATCGCCAGATCTGGTCGGAAGCCAGGTGAGATCACGCTCTGCATCAGCCTTCCCAGGCAGCGTGTTTGGGAGAGGAGGGGTTGCTGGAGCCAGCCTCGGCCGCCCACGTGTCGCTGCCGATACTGCCAGCATGGCACAAGGCACCTCTGCAATTAAGTGGGCTGGAAACGAGATGCAGGGCATGGTCTGGAGCTAAATTTTGCCCTGCAAGTTGCTGCAGGCCCTCTGCAAAGCAAAGGCTGCCCAGCACACGGCTGATTTTGGTGCATATCAGAGCAGCCCAGGGGTTATTTGTGGTCCCTGGGAGCTGGAGCTCTCGGAGGAGCCTTGGGTCAGGATGGGGCAAGGAGCAAGGCTTTGGGGCTGGCCCCACAGCTGGGCACGGAGCAGGGGGTGCCGGTGGGGTGGCCAAGCACTGCGGTGTGCCAGGACGTGTTTGTGGAGGAGGACAGGACGCAACGCATGGCAATGGCACCTCCACCTGCCGCGCTCCTCCCTGCACCCCAATTAGCGCACGTCCTCCCTGGGAACGGAGGGAATTAGGAGGAAAATTGCTCTGAATCACTCCAAGCCATTCCCTTCCACTGGTTTCCTCCCTCCCAGACGGCTGCCACCACGGTGCCATCCTGCGGTGGCACATCCCCACCCAGAGCAGCGTCAGCAGCCCCTGAGCCCCCCGCAGGGCTGGCTCCGCTGGGCTACGGGCGCGGGTCAGATCCTGGCCACAGCCCTTGCTGGCACCCCAGGGCCAACCAGTTTTACCCTTCCATGGCTCATCCCTCATCCCCTGTGCTGGGAGGAGTTGCTGAGAGCTGGGGCTGATCAGCCTGGAGGAGAGGATCTCAGCCACATCCAGGGCCAGGCTCCTGCCAGTGGTGCCCAGGGCCAGGACAAGAGGGTTTTCTGAGCACCAGGAAACAATTATATACTGACTGGGGACTGAGCACGGGTTGCCCAGAGAGGCTGTGGAGTCTTCTCCTTGGAGATCTTCAAAAGCTTCTGCATATGGTGCTGAGCACCCTGCTCTGGGTGTCTCTGCTTGAGCAGGGGTTGGACCAGAAGGACCCTGAAGTCCCTTCCCACCTCAGCCAGGCTGCGATTCTGTGCTGGACAGAGGGGTCCATGGTGGGCAGAGCAGGGGGCAGGGGGGTGTTAGGGCTGTGCCACATCTCCTCAGTACAGGGTTGTTCATAAAGCAAAACCCTGCAGGCTGCAGCCCCTTTTCTCCAGCCTGGGAGCTCTGGGAGGGGGTCTGCAGCCTGAGGGGCTGGCTAGGATAACTTGAGGGCATTTTTATGGGACAGGGAGTATGACAAACAGGACAGAGATGTCCCTTAGGTGTGGGCTGGGCTGGGCCTTTTAGCAACATATGACTGCAAAACACTGGCAAACTCAAGGAAGGGGCTGTGGGGTACAGCAGGGAAGAGGGGACCTGGGGTTGGCATTTACCTGCAGCCACCATTTACCTGCTGCTTGCCGTGCTTCTCCTGCTGCTTCGCCTGCCATGGGACACAGGATGTGGCCATGCTGGGGAAGAAGCCAGCCCTTGCTGGTGTCACTGCGCAGTGACTTGAGCAGGGGCAGCACAAGAGGAGCGCTGTGGGTGGCTGCAAGCTGCTGCAGGTCCCGGTGCCCCCCAGCTCAGCCCGGAAATGTAGTTTTTCTTGCAGAAGCGTGGAGGAAAACAATAAACGCACTCGCTGCAGCAGCGCTGGTGCTGTAGGAGCAGGGTGCGAGGAGCGCTGGCTTCGTCGGCGGTGGCCCTGCCAGCAGGTGGCAGCCGGAGCCTGTCCCAAACCTCCCGGCCTCGGTATCCGGAGGCCAAATCCTGCAGGGGGAGAGCCCCTTGCTGCTGAGCACCCACTGTCAGGGTGCTGAGGGCCTGGGGAGCTGAGCTGCTGCAGGAGGGGACCCTAACAGCTTGTCCCACAACGGGCACGTCCTCGTGGGACCGCTCTGCTCTCGGGTACGATGTGCTTTTGCCCGGGCAGGGTGGTGGCAGTGAACCTGCTCTGCTCTCTCCCTGCTGTGGAGGCACAGAAATGCTGTAGGATGGGGTGCGTGACCCAGCCTGGGGTGCGAGACCCATTTTGGGGTGCAGGATCTAGCTCCAGCTGGGACACGCCACCCTGTGCAGGCCCCCAGGCAGAGCTGAGCTGATCCCGTCTTCACTCCAGCAGATTTTACCTTGTAGGAAGGTGTTTGACATATTTCAAATGTCAAAATCAACCCTAAAGGAAGCTGAAGCAACCTGGCCGGCGGCAGTGAAGCAAACTTGTGGCAGTCTTGTGTTAGCCAGGGGGCTTGCTTCAGTGCCGCTGCTTTTGGGAAGCTTGTGGCCAGTTTCTTCACTGAGCAGGGCAATTTCAGGGGTTTGACTCACCCTTAGGAAATCACTACTGTTCCTTTTTTCCCCTCTAAAAGGTACGTGCAAATCAGTAGCCGGGCTCTGTGCATTCACAGCCTGAAGCTGCTCGGAGGCACCGCCGGCATTTCCAGCTCCTGAGAGCAGCTCTTCACGGCAGACCTCCTGATGCAAACCCCGGATGCCCGGAGAAACGTGTTGGGGTTGTTCTCAGTTCTTGTCCACGTGAAACCCAGCACCACGACCTCGCTGCTCTCAGTGGCACCCTGGCATGAAAATGTAATGCGTCCACCACCCAGCCCCACGCCAGGGCTGCACAGAGCAAAAGTGCCCCGTGAGGGTGTTCCTCCAGCCCTGTCACCCGCCACTGCAGCTCGGTCCTAGGGGACACGCAGAGCACTTCCAGGCCAAAATGGACTTTTTAGGTGGAAATGCAGAGATTGACACATTGTGCTGTCTGTCTGGGCCTACGCAGGACACTGCAAGGGGTACACCGCTGCAGTGAACCCTGCTGTCCCCAGAAGGCCACCCCGCCTTAGGAACCTGCAGCCAAAGTCAAATTTCAAAACCTCAAAGTCAAATTTTCTGGTTTAAAGCCCCACTGGGGGAGAGCAAGATGATAAAACTCAGGCAGAAACAGGAGAACTTTGACGGCCTCAGGGCAAATCTTTATTTGGCAGCAAAATCATCCAACTTGAAGGGAGGGAGGCAGGCAGAGAGGAACGGAGAGGGGGAGCAGAGGGGTGGAGGGGAGAAGCCAGGGGAGAAGCACGAGGTGGGAGCCCTCGGCCACAGAGCACAGCTCGCTTCAGTGGTTGTGCTGGTGCTGGTGCTGGTGCTGGTGCTGCTGGTGGTGCAGTTTGTCCTCGCAGAAGTGGAGGTGCTCGTGGGTGGCAACAGTCACCCGGATGATCAGGAGCATCACCTCGCCAAAACTCAGCTGCTCATCCTTGTTGGTGTCGAGTTCCTTGAAGATTTGATCGATGGAGACCTGGTTTTTCACGTGCTGCAAGAAAGGAGCTGGGGTGAGGACAAAGTCCCACCGGTCACAGCTCAGAGGTCCCCCCAGCCTCGCTGGGACCCTCCTGGGGTCTCCAACAGCTCAGCCCAGTGCTTGGCTCCATCCCTGTGCCATCAGGAGCTGCTTTGGGTGCAGCAATGACACCCACTGCAGCAAAGCAATGGGAGAGCAGGAAGCTAACATCGCTGCAGGAACGCCGTGCAACGAGGAGGCCAACGAGGAGGGAGCTGTTGGGACAAATCTGGTTCCTGGGGGCATTTGGGCTGGTAAAGACCAGCAGGGTGATGTGGTCCAACCCAGTTTCCTCCCCACGCAGGGCAGGAGAAGCCCTGCTTTGGCTCCGCTCACCTTCAGGTAGTTCACGAGCTGCTTCTCAATCAAGAGCTTCAGCTCCCTCCTGGTCAGGGTGTCCTTGTCCCCTTCCCGTCTCGAATACTGGTGGAAGACATCAATGATGACATCTATGGACTTCTCCAGCTCGGAGAGCGGTCCCTGGGTCTGGCAGCCCTGGAAGAGAAACAAACAGCTGAATAAAATCAGGGGCCACACAATGCATCTGATGCCCACCAGCAGGCTCCTCTACAGCCAGCTGCCTCATGCCAGGTGAGGATGCAGCCTGGCTTGCAGTTCTGTTTTCAGGCTAAATTTGGGCTGTTTGCTTGGGTTTGTGCTTATCTAGCACAAGCCAAGGGAGTCTGAAGGGGGCTGCAGCCTCTCTTTGCCTCAGCTCTGGGATGTGCGACCAAGAATATCTGGGAGCTGTATTTTTCTCCCCCAGAATGTCCCTCTGCAAGGTAGGTGATGCTGGAGCAAGGCTCCCCAAAGGCCCCTGTGGAGATGTAGGTGCTGAGCATGAGATCTGACATCCACGAGCCCCCTCTGTGGTCGGGCCATGCTGCAGGGAGTCTTTTCCATGAGAGACTTCGCTCCTGGTGGTCATGCCTAGATGAGCCCCGATGGAAGCTGTCACCCTCTGCCAGGACTTGTGGTGGGTCCCTGCACCTCCAGTGGCCCAACCTGCACCTGGAAAAGAGCACGGAGACCTTAAAAGCCCACAGCACCCTTAGACTTGCCTTGCTCATGTTGACGAAGCAGCGAGACCGTCGTGGGTTGACCTGCAGCCGGGCTGGAGTGTGGCGCCTCTTATAGCCTGTCTGCCTGCGCTGCCCCCCCGTTGTGAAATGTCCGTTTCATCCAATTCCAGTCCGTCGTCATGACATACTCATGTTGCTTAAGGCTCGGGGGTAGTTCCTTAAAAGGGGGCTCTGTGGGTTTTCCTGTAATGTTGGTGTGTCATGTTCTCTGGGTGGCAGGGAGGTGGCCAGGGCACGGCCGTGTCCCCCCAGCCGTGTCCCCATGGCTATCAGGGCTGTCATTTCCCTTGCTTGCTTCCCTCTGACCTGCTTTACTCCCCTCTGTGGAGCTGTTCTGCTGTGCCGTGAGGCAAAGGGGACCCCTGGCACCACATCTGCCCCTTTCCGACAAGCCCTGCATCGTCCCTGCCCTGGTGCACCCAGAAGCATCCCCAATGTGACCGGAGTCACCCGTGTGACACGGGGACAGAGCTGTGCCCCAGCACCGGGGACCATCCCCTGCCTGCAGCAAGCAGTTATTCTTGAAAGGCAAATAACGTGGGGCGGCTTCCCGACCTGGTGCGGCTCCAGGAGCTTCGTTTCGGCTCTGCAGGTCAGCCAGAGCCCGTGCCCGAGGCGGTTCCCCCACCTGCGGTATGCTCCGAGCCCCGGGGACGGGGTGGGGCTAAAAGGTGTATTTTTGTGTTTTTAAATCCTTGTCCTCCCTTTGTGGCATTTTATTTTGTTGTTTCTTGGTGCAGCAGAGACCGGGCGCAGGCGCTCTAGCTCAGAGCAGCCACGAGCAGGAGCAAAACAAGATTTTCCAGTGCTGCTTTATTAAAATCCCCTCCCTGCTGATTCAGCAGGTTTGTTTGGGGATTTGTTCTACCTGCCAAACGTGATGCTAATCTGAGGCTCCAAGTGCAGGCCAAAACGGGGCAGTGGAGCTCCAGACGAGTAGCCATGGGACAGCACCATGCGGGGAGCATCTGGGGGGCACAGCCCCGAGCCCCTGCCCTCGCTGCTGGGGATGCTCCGCGTTTCACAACAGGGGAGCTCCGTGATGCACAAAACAGCGGAGGAAGGGCCGGGGTGTTTCACAACGGGGTGCTGGGGACCATCAGCCCGGTTGCAGAATTTTGTAGCGATTTCACGAAACTGAGCTTTTGGCTATTTTATCATCCCGGAGGTGGGCAGGGCAAGGATGGACATAGGGCATGGCATGGGCCAGGGGGTTCAGAGCAGGGACAGTAGCTAGATGTTTGGTTGTGCCCACCAAGCAGCAGCAACAAGCCCCCGGGAGCAGCATTTACCATTTAAATTTGAACGCAGCCCTTAAAATCACAGGAGAGCCTGGGTATCACTCAGGGTCACGGGAGCGTGTTGGCACAACTCCTGACCCGGCTCTGCAGGTCTCTCCTTGCAGGAGGAGCCTTCCAGCCCGGCCGTGCCCGCGGGCCATGCCAAAGCAGCTGCAGCGAGCTGCAATCCTGACCCCAAGGCCACCAGGGTTGAGCAAGCATCCGCTTGCTGGAGCGGCAGAGGGGAAGGAGAGGGAAGCAGGCACCGCACAACACGGAAAATCTGGTTCCAGGTGACCAGGACTGGTTGTGCCTCGAGGAGCCGAGCCCTCCCCGGGCACCCTGCGCTTGGCAGCGTTTGCAAAAGTGCTTTCAAAATACGGGTTTACGAGTAGGGAGAAGCAAAGGGCGGGCAGCTGGCTGAGGGCACGGCAGGGCTCGTTGCTGTGAGGTGCGCTGCAGTTGACAACAGGCCTGAGATCTGGGTAGGGAATATGTTCTTGTTGCTAGATGTGGTTTTAGCTCGGGGAAGTCAGGGGGCTTGCTCTGAGCAAGGCAGATGCTTCCTGAGCAAGGAAGGCTCTGTGTGAGAGATGCCCACGACTGCAAACCCTGCTGGGGAGCAGCCCATTGGGGCCGGGTGGTTGCAGGTCAGCAGGTAGGACCCTTTGGGCATCCCCAGGCTCCTGTCAGTGGTGCTCAGGACCAGGACGAGGGGTGCTGGGCACAACCTGGAGCACAGGAGGCTCCCCCTGAACACCAGGAAGCACGTCTGTGCTGTGCAGGTGACAGAGCTCTGGCACAGGTTGTGTGGAGAGGTTGGGGAGTCTCCCCCCTGGAAATCTTCAAAGCTTTCTTTAGCTTGAGCCAAGATTTTGGCACCACAGGGGGTGGGAGCTGTATATACAAATAGCAACTTCTGCCTGTGTGTTTTGTTTTCCCTAAGAGCTCCCTGGCTTGTTCTCAGTGTGAGGCTGTGTCCTGCTACTGGCAGGGGTATTAATGTATTTTCCTCACCCAGGAGAAAAACCTCCAATGCAGCTACTCTGTTGAAGCTTTGTGGTTCAAACACAGCAGAGCTCAGTGTCCTGCACTGGTCCTCAGGCCATTCATTCCCTCCCAGCCTTATTGGCTTGGGCCAGACACTGAGTGACACAGCTCTTGCCTGCCCATCTACCATAAATCTCCCCCCCCCCGGGGGGGTTTTGGGGTTCCCCATTCGGGCAAGCTCTTCTCCCAGGGATGCTGCAGCACCTTGTGCCCACCCTGCCCATCCATGGGAAACAAGTGCTGAGATAGGAAGGACTCAGTGAGCTTTGAGAGATGCTTTATTGTCTCATGAGCAATCCAAGCAGGCAGAAAGCAGCCACAGCCCTATTCCTACAAGCAGCCCCTTCTGGGTCCTTCACAGGGGCCAGGCACCACGGCACGTGTGAATTCAGTTGCTCTCTGGTTTACATCTGTCTTCCCCATGCATGAAGCGATGGGCATCATCAGCCACCTTGGACAAGACGATGGTGAACTCCTCAAAAGACAGCTCTTTGTCCTTGTTTAAGTCTGTCTCCTTGAAGATCTGCTGCAGGTAGCCGGGACGGTTCCTGTTCTGCAATGGGGGACAGAGCGTGTTAGCGTGCCCCCTCCCCAGGATGGGCTCCTGCTGGTGGAAACCAAGCCAGCTATGCTCTCGCATACCCCAGGAAGCATTTGGAAGCCATGGGATCATTGAGCCTCTCTTTTGTCTTGTGGGAAAAACCCCTAGATGGACAGGATCTTGCCCCAAGCCCCCTTGGCTGCTCAGCACCCTTGTGCTAGTAAGCAGGATGAGCAGCACTCCCAACCCACAAGCTGAGTCTGATGGACCACAATCCCTGGGGGATGAGGGCACCCCACTCCCACCGCAGCATCCTGGGGAGCACCCCAGGAGCATCCTTCAGCCATGGCACTCACGCAGGCCTCCAGGAAGGTCGGTGCCTGCTCCTTCAGCAGTGTGTTGAATTCATTGAAGTTGAGGAGGTCGAGTTCACCCTTGCGGATGCTGTAGCGGTGGTAGACATCCACAATGGCATTCAGGGCCATCTCCAGCGTACAGTTTCCTGGGAACTGCCGATGCCCAGGCAGGGTGGTGGCAGGGACTGCAGACATGGCTGAGCTTTCAGGGTACCTGCAGAGAGACCCCAAAGCCATTGGGGGTGTCAGGCCCAATCCTGGAGGGGACAAAGCCAAGCACCCGACACCGTGCTCCTGGGCACCCTGATGCTGAGCTGCACCTCACCGGTGTGCAAAGGACCTGCCCAGTCCCACAGGGCCGGCAGCACCCAGGGGTAGTTGGCAGGTAATGAGAGGTTTTAGGAATCTCGCCGTTTTACAGCACAGCCCAAACACGTTATTAACTTCGCCCAAGAAGCGGCTCATTCTGGCTGACCTGGAGGCATTGTTCAGGCTGGATGGACAAACCCATGTATCAGCACCATGCCACCGATGGCAGGGACGGCTTTGAGTCAACAAGGTTCTGATACCAGCTCCACCACAGGCTCTGCCTGACCTCCTCCTCCTCATCATCATCTCTTTGGGTTTTAAACCCTTTGGACCATGGACACCAAGCACAGGGAGACCCTGCTCTCAGCTGGGTGCTGCCACAAAGCAGAAACAACTATACCCCACTAACGATGGCACAGAAATACCACTAATTTATACCAACACAAAGCCTTGCTGCAGCCAAAACCAACCTCAAAGTGGGATAAAATAGGCATGATATTTAGTACTATAGAGATGAAGTACTATACAAAATCACTTCTCCCTCACCTTATTTGCTGCAAGAACCATTGCAATGCTACTCACCTTGTGTCTAAGGAAGGCTTGCTTCAACAGATGGGTCTGTTGAAGTGACCTGGGTGTCTGGGCAGCCTTTTATATGCATCTGAGACTCTCTTTCATCAGCGATGGTGACACACCTGCTGCAAGCAACAGCTTGAATTAGCATTTCCCGCACCTGGAAATTGCAAGGTGGGAACATCTGAGCCCCTCCCCATCTCATTCCTCCGCTCGCAGTTCCTGGTTGCACCCACCGGCCTTTGGAAATGCCGTCCTGTCACCCCACCATTGGCTCCAACCAGGCAAAGAATGGGGAAACCACTGGATGTACTCCCCCCACCTTGACGGAAACGCACCGTCCGCCTTGGCAAGACTTGACAAAAATTTTCAGGTTTTGCAACGTGCTGAAAATGTTTCCCTCTTTCATGCCGCTGTAGAAGAAAGATGGGTTTTCGGAGAGATGTGGATATGTTTTTGGTGTGATTGCAAACCATTTCCTACATTATGAATGGGAAAAATGCTAGCAAAGATGGAAGTGTTGTCTACATTTCAATAGATGGTTTTCCAGATTATTTTCCATTATTTTCCATTTCCTATCACTTGCACCAGACCTTCCCTCTTGCTCCAGAAACCTGGTGGAGGAAACTGGGCTCAAAGCAAGGGGAAAATCCAAGATCGTGGTCTTTGCTCTCCGGAGCATTAACCGGGATGTTTTGCAACAGCCACCCCCGTGACACTAGCAGAGCAGGTACTAGAAGGATGAAGAGGAGACTATGAAAAGGTGTAAAGACAAGACAATAGGTTCCAGGAAGAGGGTGAGGATACGAAAACAAACGGGTCACCACTCCTGTTTGAGGGTGCTCCTCACATGTCTCAGGAGCAGTAACGAGAACTCTTGCAGGAGGTTTATTCTGGTATCCCTGACTCACTTTATTGTTTCTTTTCTTCTCTCATTATGGCCCATCAGCAGTCCCAAATTGCATCCTCATTCCCCAGCTGTCATTGCAAGCCACCAGCCCGGCTGGGTTTTGCCCTGTGTGTCTGCATTGTCCCCCCAGGGGCAGAACTGTGGGTTCTGAGTTCCCGACTCTTCCCCAAAATCCACAGTGATGCCCAAATGATGCCCAGGGATGCTGGCAGGGAGCAGGGGGTGAAGAGCACCCGGATGGGGGACAAGGGCTGCTCGCCGATGGCAAAACTGCAGCGTCGGAGAGCGACGACTGGTGTCACTGAGTGCAAATAACCACACAACAGCCCCGTGCTTCCTCTCCCAGTTCAGTTTCGTACAGCGTGGGCTCCTGGTTCCAGCTGATGCTGGAAATGCCAGAACCTCACGAGCCTGGGGATTTCCCCTTCAGTGCTTGGCTCCCCACAAACACCCCAGCTCTTTTCCGCTTGTGTATTTGGCCCCCAAGAGCCTGCAGTGGCTCCTAAACCTGCCGGGAGCCCGGGAGCTGTCACCCAACGCTAACAAAAGTGTGAGGTTTCATCATGTAGAGTTAAAACTGGATGCACAAAGCCCCTCTGCACTGTTCATTGTGCCAGTGCTGGGCTTGCAAGAAACCAGTTGCTCTGCGGGTTGCAAAAGCAGTGCCCCCACCCGGGGTCAGCGCTGGGGCTGGGGCTCAGCAGCACCCCGCGAGCACCCGGCCGTGCTTCACCCACAGAGCATCCCAGAGCTGGGGCAAGGAGGGGCTGAAAGGATGCTCTTGTGCAGCCCCCCTGGCTGCCCCTGCCCGGGAAACCCAGCGCTGGGGCCAAGCACCCCCAAGCAAGGAGCCCGTGAGCCTCGGGGAGGTGGTGGGGACCCTGCTGGGGACTGGGTGCTGCAGGATGGGGAGCCTGCTATGTGAAACAGCCCCACGTGAGCTGGCGTGTGGCTCCGCACTGTCCCAAGGGACAGAAGCAGGGACATGTGGCCTGACTCCCCCCGGCCTTCCCTGTCCCGTTGCTTCCCCAGTGCAAACTGCATTTAATCCCCCATGGCTGTGGGCCGAGCTGGGTGCACATCACATCCCCCAAGAGAGTGCAGGAAACATAGCACAGATGCATTTGGTGCATGGAGAAATAAATTTTATTTCAGTGCCATAGGCAGAAGCAGACAACACAGCTTTGGTTATATGCTTGTGGGCAAATGGAAGAGATGATGCTGCTGGAAGAGCACAATTCTGTGCGCACAGCCGCCCTGGGAACGGCCTCAGTTGCGGGGACCATGTCCATGGTCATGTCCATGGTCATGTCCATGGTCGTGTCCATGGTCGTGTCCATGGTCGTGACCACTGACTGGATATGGGCCATCGCCCCTGGCAGGCTCATGGGACCTTTTATGGGCATCGATGGCTGCGAGGTTCAGCGTGGTGAGGAACTCAGTGAACTTCAGGCGACCGTCACGGTTTTTGTCCGCTTTGGCAAAGAGCTGGTTTATGTAGGTGTCGATGGATATATTACGCTGCAGGAGGACAAACAGGGACAAGTCAGCCCGTCGCACAGCAGGGCCCTGAGTCCCCTGCCACCCCACAGATACATCACAGGGCTCTCCAGTTCCCTTCATCTCTGCAAAGAACCTCGGTTTGGGGAGGATCCACGCAGGGACAGCACAGCTTCAGGAAAACCCCATCAACCCTCCCGCTCCTCTGGGAGGCTCTCAGCCGCCCCGTGCCCCAAGAAGGCCAACACCCATGCAAGCTCTCGCCAGCAGTAGGAGACCCAAGCTGCACGGCTCTCACCGGCACAGTGTTGGTGAGGAAGGTCTTGGCGGTCTCCTTCATCAGCTGTGTAAACTCTGACTTGCTCAGGTAGTCATCCCGGGGGTTCCTGATGGCATATTGGTGGTAGATGTTGATGACGCACTCCAGCGCAAGCTCCAGGTCAGTCTTCATTTTGCTAAAGAAGGAAGAACAGCAAAACATTAAAGGAGGAGACGGATACCCATCCCCTCCAGGAGCTCAAGGTGTGCTCTGGCTGCTTCCAGGAGCTCCTGGAAGAAGAGCTACTCACCGAGCGGTGGCCCTGGGGCTGGGTTGTTCTGGCAGAGACATGGAGAGGAGCGGGCAGGATCGGTGGCTGCACAGTGCCGGAGAGGGCTCTTTTATACCCTCCCTGAGCTACGATTTGTGACACCCTCAAATCTTCTCTGAGGTGATAACCTTGGGAATTGTGCAAGGCTTCTCGGCACGCAGCACGCCCAGGCAGCGATTTCTTACCTGTCTCCAGGAACCAACTGCTCCTGGGGTTAATGAGGGAGGGGACACGCAAAACTCGTTAGTGCAAAACAAGGAAACACCAAGAGACCTTTATGGGGAGACAGGATAGTGGATACATGACAGCATGGGGGTTTCCCCAGGTTTGGGGTTCTTGGAGATGAGGAAAGAGGGATTTTTCTGGAGCGCATTAAATGAGGGTCTCCATGGGGCAATGCAGGTATTTCCCAATAGGAATGTGGTTCTTCCTTCCTACACCTGCCCCGATGTTTGGCTTTGGATGGAGATGGGGTGTTTGACCCAACCTGCAGGTGCTGGGGGATGCATCCCACCCTGGTCACCTCTCCAAAATCACAGCAGCATCCCTGGTGCATCATTTCCTAACAGCTAGTCCAGGCAGCCAAGGAAGACATTGCAGATCAGGACTTGCCGGCACGCCGGAAACCTGTCAGCTGTGCTTAGGTGGCATTTCCCAGCAGAGGTGATTGCCGCCTGATGATTACCAAGAGTATTGGCAATCACCACCTCCTCCAGGGTCACAGAAATGCCACAGCTTGTGGAGACCCCGTGGGGTTCCCGGTGTCTGGTTCAGCAGGCAGCTGAACCCTGCGTGTGTTGGAGGAAGGGCCACCTAGGGGGAAGGCTGCACCCCAGGATGCCCAAAATTTTCACCCCAGGTCTGTGCTCATGTGGAGCAGCACCACAAAGAGCCCATGATGCCCCTTAGGGATTTTGAGAGATGGGAAGGACAGCGGTGGTGAAACCTCTCCCCGTCTACGTCCTGCTCCAGGAGCACGAGGAACTGGTTCCAGAAAAAGCACGCATTGCAAAAGAATGAAACAAAGGGCCAGATTGTATGGTGGGGCAGGATGGGTGCGACCTCCATGGGAGGGGGGTCCGACCAGCCCCTGGTGGCCATGGTGACGTAGCAGCAATCCTCGCAGTAATTGGCAATAATTGTGTCCCTCCTGGGCAGGACCGGGGGCACGCACACACCTCATGAGGACGTGATGGGACACGGACACGCCATCGGGGAAGCGCAGAGGGACGTGGGGACACGTGAAGGGACGCGGATGTGCCACACGGGGACACGCAAAGGTATGTGGATGTGCCACACGGGGACACACAAAAGGACGCAGATGTGCCACGTGGGGACACACGAAGGGACAAGGATGTGCCACGCAGGGGCATGTGAAGGGACATGGATGTGCCACTTGGTGAGGTGTGAAGAGACACGGATGAGTGGCTCAGGGAGGTGTGAAGGGACACGTGTGTGCCACGTGGGGAGGTGGGAGGGACACACACGCCCTAGAACGGGCAAGAAGAGGCATGCGTGCAGGTCCTCGTGCCGCCATCCGCCACCCAACGTGCCACGGGGTGCCCTTGGCACAGCCCATGAGCCTGCCCCGGCTGGGTGCTGCTGCCTGCTGCAGGGCCGTGGGGACAGGGACAGGGCAATGACGGGGTGCGAGAGAGGCAGGAGGGCTGGGATGCTTGTGAATGGCATTGGGCCAGCTTCAAATAGTGACAGATTGCAAATCAAGCTCCAAAAGGGCCAAGGGGTTATGGGGGGGGATGTGGGGCGACCCCTTCCCCTGCCTCTGGGCTGTGAGTGTGGTGCTGCACCAAGTGCGGAGGGCTGCTTATACATTCCTTTTCCTGATGCTCGGGTGAGCTCTGCCTGGCAGGGTTCACGAAACGAGCAGGCAGGGCATCACAAACACGCAATGTGCATGGGACAGGGATAAAAGCACAGGGTGCAGCCCCTCGCTGCCCACCCCCAACGTCCCCCCAAAAAATAAGAAAAAAAAAAAAAAAAAAGAAAGAAACCAGCGTCTTCCATGGGTTTTTAATTTATTTGAGGTTCAAAAACAACCACAAAACACAGCAGCAAAACTTTACAAAAAGAAATTTTATTGGACCTCAAAGAGGCATTGGGGAGGGGGGAGGGGGGTCGCCCCGGTGGCTGGCTCAGCTCTACTTGTACTGCAGCAGAGCGTCGTTGTAGATCATGGCCAAGGCGCCCAGGAAGGTGACGTACTCCTGGAAGTTCACTTCCTGGTCCTTGTTGCGGTCCAGGTCGTCCATGAGCCCGGCAATTTCCGCGTCCTTCAGTTTCTGCAGCCCCGAAAAGCACAGAGCCGTTACCAGCCGGGGCGCCGTGCGGGGGGCACATTGCCCTGTGCTTTCCCCGGGCAGGGCTGGGGGGGCACCGCAGGACCCAGCCACACGTGTGTCCCCAGTTATATCCCCACCCCATGGTAAAATACGAGCATTCACTCCAGGTGCCATAAAAGTAGGTGTGGGGACAGGGCTGTGCCACAACTCCCCCAGGTGACATTATTCCCCGTGTCACCTCCCACTGCGCCCGTCCCCTGCCCCTTTCAGGGGGTGTCCCTGCACCCAGGTCCCCCCAGGCTGCACTGGGAGGTGACGCCCTTGGCTTGCGAGGAGAAGGCAGAGGGGGGGTCGCACTCACCGGCCCGATGGTCAGCTCCTTCTGGATCAGCTCCTTCAGCTCGCCCTTGCTCAGGGTGTTCTTGTCACCCTCTTTCCCCGAGTACTTGTGGAAGGTGGCCACAAGGAGCCCGATGGCTTGGTCCAGGGGGGCTGCCATGGCTGTGGGCTGGGCTGTGGGGACAGGGGGAGCTCAGCAGGCAGCCCCCAACTTGGGGAGCCCCCTGGCATGGTCCCCCCAGGGGTGTCCCGCAGGCCTCCCATCACTCCTGTGCCAGCCAGGCTGGGGGCAAAGCCCCCACGGCCCCATCTCAGCACAGCCCTGGGGTCTGTCCCTGAGCGGGCAGGGGGCTGCCCCGTGTCCCCCCCATCCCGGGCCGTTGCGTAAGCCGAGGCTGGTGGCTGCGGTGACTCACGGGGCGCAGCTCCCGGCCGCCTCCGCACACAGGCTGGGCCCATGGGGAGCAGCTGGGGGGGACCGAGGGGGGCGAAAGCAGGGCACGAAGTGAGGGCTGGATGGGGAGAAGCCTTCGTGGCAACTCTGCCTTGCAACAGCGAAGTTGCCCGCCCAAGGTCTGGCTTTCAGGAGTGGAGGGAGGGGGGCGTCCACATCTGGACGGGGCAAGCGGCACATCTGGAGCCCAGCGCGCACCCCTGGGGCGGCCACAGATGTCTGGCGAGAGGGGGAAAAGGGGATGGGAGGGAGGAAACGGAGACTTACCGGCTTGAGCAGGACAGGATCTGGGAGCGGGGAGGGAGGGCTGTGGCTGCGCAGCTCCTCCTCACATTTATAGCCATGGGCTGAGTCCTCCCATGCCGGGGGGGCCGGGGGGTGGCTGGGTGCTTGGGTGAAGCCACTCCTCTGCACGCCATAACCCCACCCCAAGTGGGAACACGACCGAAACCCCACTCCCCAAGGGTTCACCTGGGGAGGGGACGAGGGTCCTGGGTGCCCCTCCAGAGCAGTGGGTTGGGGGGAACAGACCCTGACCCCCCCATGGGTCACCCCAGTGAATGTCCCCACCAGGTCCCTTTGGCATCAGCCGGGTCGCGCAGTGCCTCGCACAGCGGGGCTGCGCTCCCGGCCGCTGGGTCAGTGAGTGCTGGCCAAACTTCGTCCACCCGTCCCCGTTATCATGGCGCGGTTGAAGGCGTTAATCCCCACGAAAGCTCCTGCTGAGCCCATGCCCGAAGCAACGAAAGGGGCAAACGGCGGCGCAGCAGGGCAGGGTGCTGACTCACGGGGACGCGCCCGCGGGCGGTGTGCGAGGGCTCGCAGGAATGGGGTGCCCACGCTGCCGAAAATCCCGTGCCAAAATCCGCCTCCAAAGCGCTCCTTGCTCCGGGGCATCGTCCAACGCCTGCAACGTGCAACAGGGGCTTTCTGTGCACCACGGCGTGCTGCCCCAGGAGCAAGACCCCCCCTTGCCAAAGATACGGAGGGCTTGGTTTAAAGCAATCTTTATTGAAAGAGCATCGGGACCACGGCGGGAGGGTGCTGGGGGGGTCGGAGGGTGCAGGGGGGCGCGGTGCAGCCCCGGCCGGGGTCCCCGCACTCACTTCTTGCGCGGCACCTTGTCGGGGTAGCCCTGGAAGAACTCGTTGCACATCATGGCCACGCAGGCCAGGAAGGTGGCGTACTCGTGGAAGTCCACCTCGTTGTCCCTGTTGCTGTCCAGGTTGCTCATCAGCTTCTGGAAGCCGGCCTCGTCCGTTTGTTTCTGCCCGGTGGGAAGAGGGGTCAAAATGAGGTTTTTGCATCAAGGGGTCTCCAGGACGTGGTACCCCCAGCCCTGGCGCTGCTGCCCTGCACTTACGCTGATGAAGCTGGGCAGCTCCTTGGTGAGCAGCTCCTTCAGCTCGGCCTTGCTCAGCTTGTACTTGTCGCCCTCCTTCCCTGAGTACTTGTGGAAGGTGGTGACCATCACGGCCAGCGCCTGCTCCAGGGGACACGCCATGGGGGACACCAACAAGCCTGGAGGCACCGATTGCAAGAGCGGGTGAGGACGGAGCGCGGCGTCCCCAGGCACGCCCCGTGCATCACCGTTTCCTCCCGAATTTCACCTGCCCGCTAACGGCCGGGCTGGGCGTTACCTCCTGGGACCGGTGCTGAGCAACCCCACAAAAAGCCATGCCCGAGGGGAAGAAAGCAATGCCGGGGGTGTGGGCAGCAGCTTTCGGAGGGGAAACGTGGCCCCCAACCTCAACCGGGGGGTCAAGGGAGACGCATCTGGAAGGCAACATCTGGAGGGACGGTGGGGCGAGGGAGGCCGGAGCATCGCAGGAAAAAACAACTCACCAAGAGCTTGAACGCAAAGCAGCCGAGGAGGGGCAGGGTGGGAGCCAGGCGGCGGGAAGGCACCGCATTTATAGCCCCGCCTGGCCCCCCCCCTCGTCGTGCGGATGAACAGGCACCAATGCTGCCGCGGCGCCTGGCTGCACGTTGGCTGCAGGAGGAGGAGAGGAAACCCCGGGGGCAGCCCAGGCCCCCCCCCAAAAACCCTCCTCCCCGTGCTCTGCCAAAGGGCTGGTTTGGGTCAAAGGATGAAAATGCGCCCCTGGGGATGGATGGGGACAACCTGGACAAAGTGGCAGGCTGGTGGGGGACGAGATGCCACGCACAAAGGGTTTGGCAGCATCCCCAGGATTGTCCGGAGCTGCATGAGTCCAAGCAGGGTTTGTCCAAGGCTTTGGGCTTGGCTTTTTTTTTTTTCCTTTTTTTTTTTTTTTTTTGTTTTCAACTCAAGTTGCCTGCAAGTGATTTCTGTTTCCTAGCGGCGAGGCCAGCGCGGCACGCCGCCCCGTTGTGTAACGGAGCGCTATTTCGGTGCCTGCGTGTCCCGCGCACGTGCTGAGGAGCCGCGGGGACAGCCGGGAGCCTGCGGGTTGCACAGCCCGGCCCTGGGACCAGCCAGTCCTCTGCTGTGACACGGGGGGGCTGACACCACCCCTGGGGTCCTCAGCACCACGCTGGGGATGGTGGCACCTGGCACTGCAGGGATCGGAGCGAGAAAACCAGGGGACGAGACCCCAGGACACAAAACCTCGGCCAAGGCCACGCAGCATCTCCCAGGATCGGGTGCTTCCTCAAAAACCATTTTGGGAAAAGAAACCCCCAAGCCTGAACCTTGTTTCCCCGTTAAAGAGCAGGTGCAAACTGGTGCAAATTACTGGGAGGGGGCAAAAGCCCCTGGGGGCTCGTTATAAAGACCCTGGGAAGGGGGCAGGCAAAGCCTGAAGCTGCTGGTGGGCTCGGTGAGGTTTTGAGGGGCTTGGTGAGGTTTTGAGGGGCTTGGTGAGGAATGAGGGGCTTGGTGAGGAATGAGGTGGGGGGGTTCCATGATCTGGGGGCTCAGGAAGGATTTGGGGGCTTAGTGAGGGGCTGTGAAGGGGTCATGCTCTGCCATGCAATGCTTTGTAATGGATTTTTGGACCCGGGGTGCTTTCTGCAGGGTTTTGGGGTGCTGGGGATGGCTGGAAGCAGCTGCAATGCTTCCTGCAAACCAGCCTGGACTTGCCGTGCCTGCGGGGGGGCCAGCCCCATCCTGCCCGCCCGGTATCGCAGCCTGGCCTGCCCAGGGTGCTGCTGCTTGTCCACAACCCCACAGCAAAGTGAGGGGCTTGGGCCCATCCCCTGCAATGCAGCCCCCAGGGTGGGCTCATCCTTGTCCCAGGGGGCTCCTGCGGCCTCCCAGCCGTGGTTCATTTCCACCTGTACAGGCACCGGGGCCTGCTCTGGGCTTTGTTCCTGGCACGGACCCCGTGTGTTCCTGCCCAGTTCCTCCACTCCAGCTTTCTCTCCCCCCAAATCTGCATTGCCCAGGGCAGCTCGTGCCAGACCACGAGCCCTGCACAGTTCAGGAAGCTCTTATTTGGGGACAAATGCGCACCAAACCTCTCCCCTGGGACAGCAGGGACACTTGGGGGGGGGGGGGGGGGGGGGGAAAAAAAAACCAGCGTGCCCGGAGGCGGTTTGGAGCTGTTTTTTTGCTCAGACTTTTCCAAAAGTGCCTCCCGGGGCTGAGCCTCACCGTGGAAAATCCCACGGAGGGAAGGATGGGCTGGGGGAAGGCGTGAGTCACCCGCAACACACAGCCCTGCCGAGGCTTTGGGAAGGCTTTTATTGAAAAACCGGCACCGGGGTCACTTCTTGCGGGGCTGCTTGGCGTCCTTGAAGAACTCGTTGAAGCCCATGGCCACGCAGGCCAGGAAGCAGGCGAACTCCTTGAAGTCCACCTCGCTGTCCTTGTCGTGGTCCAGGTCGTTGACGAGCCTCCTGAACTCCCCCTCGTCCATTTGTTTCTGCAAAGTATGGGGGGTGAGCGGGTCTGGGGGGTACAGGTGGGGAAGGAAGGGTGCAAAAGACTCTATAGTTTCCTCCCGGCTGTTTGCAGGAGGGTTTTCCCTTTGTTGGCAGAAGGAGGTGGCACACGGAGGCACAGGTGGCTCCCCCAGGACCCGGGGTGTGCGGCAAATCCGCCTCTGCCTCGCCAAGGAGCTTTGTTAATAAGCTGCGCCTCCACTCCCCTCCCAGTTTAAACCACAGGCCAAAAAGGGAAGTGGAAAATAAAAAAATAATAACAAAAAATAAATAAAAAAAGAGGGAGAAAAACATTGAAATCGGAGCGCAACTTTGCCAATGAAAATATTCAGTGGGTGTAAGCAAGGCCAAGTTTCCCCTTGCTCTGAGCCTGCTCCAGCCCAGGTCCCTGGAGCACGGGGTTGCATCCATTGGGTGGGATCTGGGGGAACTCAGAGACCACCTGGGCCTGCCCCATGCTCTATGGGATACCCCGGGGCTGGTACGATGCCCGGGCACCGTAGGGCTGGGCAGTGCGGTGTCCCCACAGCTACTTACACTTCCGAAGCTGGGCAGCTCCTTGTTGAGCAGCTCCTTCAGCTCGGCCTTGCTCAGCTTGTACTTGTCACCCTCCTTCCCCGAGTACTTGTGGAAGGTGGTGACCATCATGGCCAGCGCCTGCTCCAGGGGACACGCCATCGCCAGCCTCCTGCGTGGGGACAGCCCCGGGGATGGCATCAGGAGGTGATGGGAACCCGTCCCACCACCCACCCTGCCCGAATGCACCCGGGATGCTGGCACCTCTCAGGGGGACGTTTTGGGGTGCAGCAACCACTGGGTGGATTTCATCGGGAGGGTAAATTTGGGGCACAAAGGAACTCACCAGGGTCGGTGCTGTAGTCACCGGGGTGCTGCAGCTGCTGGGGTGCTGCAGCCACCACGTGCTGGGTGTTTATAGCCCATCTGGGGGTTCTGCCCAGGACAGCCCCTCGCCTTGGGGCTTTCCCAGCCAGAGGTTTCACCCACACCTCATTTTTGCCTAATGAACCGTGTGATGCCGTTAGTGAGAGGTGCTTCGGGGGTGCTGCTTGGGGCCGAGGAGCAAGTGGAGGGATGGGGCACCCCATGGGGTCACTGCAAGAAGTGGGGCACCAGCCCATGTCCCCACTAAGCCACAGCTGCCACCAGCTCTCTGGGCACTTGCTCGGTGGCCCCGGTCTCCCCAGCACAAACCAGTGCAAATGAACTGGGCGCTGGGGAGGCGGCAGCGGTTTTATCCATACCACAGGCTGAAGCTCGGCGGGGCAGGAAGCATCGGCCCAGATGTCACTGCAGAGCATGCTGAGACTGGCCAAGAAACCAGAGGAGTGCCTGAAGTCCACCACATCGTCCTCCTCACCCTCCGGGTCCTCCATCAGTGCATGGGGAGGACGGCGGGGTCAGGGACGCACAGGTGGGCATCATCGTAGCCGGGTGGTCTGAGCAGATGGGGAGCCTGTTTTGGGGGGGGGGGGGGGAGCGAGCCCAGGCTCACATCTCTCTGGGCAGCAGGGAAAGATGTGAGGGTGCTGGTGGGGCTTGGCCCCATCGTCCCCGTGCCCACCTCGTGGGGCTGGGCAGCTCCTCCGGTTCAGCTGGCACTCGTCACCCCCCTGCCCCCAGCACTTGTGCAGGGCGACAGCGGCGGTGGTCTGCTTGGGGGGCTGTGCGGAGCTCCTGCAGCCCATACGGCTCTTGGCATGAGGACAGGAGAGGCTTTTCCCTGCTCTGGGTGCTGGCCAGGAGATGTCACCGGCGGTGTCCCCACAGCCTGTGCTTTTCTCCCAGCCCTGCCACCAGGGATGGGGACTTAGGAGGGGACAGCCCTCCTCCTCCATCGGGGTCCTTCTGGGGGGCTTTTTTGCGTTCTGGGGTTCTCCTGGATGCCTTCTTCTGAGCTCTGGATGTCTTCCTCCTCCCAGAGATTTGGTGGCTGGAGAGGACCGCAGGGAACACACGTTTGGGGCTTTTCTGGAGTCCTGCAAATCCTTAGGACTGTGCCAACCTTTGTGACAGCCTGGCAGTTCTCGTCCCCCAGGGGAACGGGGTGGGTCCCACCGACCCCAGAACATGCCAGGGACAGGCCCTGGCCCCCCAGGGGCAGGAGGACGGATCTGGCTGAGCCCTGATTTCCCAAGGAGGGACGAGAACCGCAGCCACCTGCGCTGGCACCTCGCCCCGCGGTGGCCTCGGGCATGCACCCAGTGCCCAGGGCTGGCAAAGCCGGAGCTGAGGAGTTCCTGGTGGGTGTGTGTGTGTGTGCTCGGGGTCAGCTTCGCCCCTCAGGACCCTCCTGCCACCCATGGGTGCCTTGACACTGGGGAGCCCTGAAGCTGGGGAGCAGCAGGCACAGGCTGCCTGCGGCTGATGTGCTGGGGACACGGGGACGGGAGCGTGGCCCCTAAATGGGGACCAGCTGCGGAGCCTGGCAGCCCCATCCTCATCGTTCCCCTCCCCGCCTGCCGTATGGTGCCACACAAAGCACCCGGGGCTATCCAGGAGGAGCACCCCAGGGTGCAGCTGTCACGCACGAAGCACCCCTGCCCATGCAGGGAAGCATCCGCGAAGCAGGGGGGACATCCCAAACTACGCACCGCAGCCCGTTTGCCTCCAGAATGGGGGTTTCGGGGGCCGGATGCCCCCCATCCCGCTGTGAGGCTGGGATCTCGTGCAGGCAGCCGGGCACGGTGCCCAGCCCAGCCCCGCAACCAGCACCGTGAGTCACGGCCCTGCCCTCGCCCCAGCGGGATTCCTGCGCCGTGACTCAGCCCCGGCCCTGCCCGATGGCAACGGCTCCCACGGGGTACCCCAAAAATCCCCCCCTGGGACCCCAGTCCTGTGTGGCAAGCAGGGGGGGAGCTGCATTGTGGGGGGACGGGGAGGAGGTGGGAGCTGGCGATGCCCTGGGGAGCAGGGGGCTGGATGGGAACGGGGGTCCCGGCTCTGAGGCGCTGCCACCCCACGTGCTGTAGGACACGAGGGGTACAGGGACACCCCCAGGGGAGCTCAGGGGCCACCTCTGCATTCTCAGCCCTGCAGCCAAATCCCACCCCCCCCGGTGGAAAATCCCCAGCAGGCACAGGGCTTGGGCTCCTTGCCAGCGCTGTGGGCGTCACGGAGCGGTGTCAGCACGGATGGCCCCGTGTGCTCAGCACCACCAAGCCCTTCCCCGTCCCCAGCGGGGACTGCGCTGAACCCAGACTCAGCGCGGGGCTGGGGGTCCCCGGGGTGCCCTTGGGGGTGCACAGATTTGGGGGCTGTGATCTGAGGTTGCTCGGGGACCCGCATGGGGACGCACGGAGGCAGCACCCAAGGGACACGCCGGGGGTGCCGGGGTGTTGCGGTGTCTGCTGACACCTCGCGGTGGTGCGCTCAGCCCCAGGCACCGGGCGAGCCAAATCGGGCGTTATTGGGTGACAAGGGGCAGGGCAGACACCACCCTCCGTCATCGCCGTTCCCCCCTCCCCATCCCCACAAGGCCAGCCTCAGCGTGACCCCGCTGCTCCTCCAAACTTTATTGCTGCAATAAATAACCGCACGGCCTTGCCCAGGCGCACCACCGAGCCCGAAGGAGCAGGCAGGGCAGACCCTTCACCAGCTGGGGCAGGGGGAAAGGCAGGGGCAAGCCCGTTCCCCAGGGAGACCCCGACACGGTGACGGGGAGAGGGGACTCCGAGGGAAAAGGGGGGTGCCGGTTGCGATGGGGTTTCTCCCAGCAGGGCTGAGAACAGGCAGCATTCATGTCCTAGGTGCGGGGAAGCCTTTCCCTCTGCTTCTCACCCAGCATCCCAGCAAGGACGGGACACTCTGAGGGGGGGGAAGAGGGCAGGGACGGGGCGAGGAGGACCCCCCCATGCCAGCCTCGCACCCCTTCACTCCATCACCCAGGCTCTGCCTGCCCCGGCAAAGCCGCAGGAGGCTGGGATGCTCCGGGACAAGCAGGGGCTCGGCAGCGGGGGAGAAGCGGGGAGCCGCGGAGAAGCGGGGGCTGAGCCCGGGGGTCCGGGCGGGGAGGGCAGCCCGCTACTTGGTGTGCTTGATGCTCTGCTCCTGCTGGCGGATGATGTGGGCGATGGGGCTGGCGATGCCGCCTATCAAGGTCCAGTACTCCTCGAAGCTGATGCGCCCATCTTTGTTCTCGTCCAGGTCGCAGATGAGCTTGTCGGCCGCTCGCCTGTTCCCGGTGTCCTGTGGGAGAGAGCGGAGATGCTGGTGCCGGGGAAGGGGGGGGTGCAAGGTGGGGGGACCCCAGACGTGTGGCAGGAGCTGGCCCCCACGTGTCCCCGCGCAGCCCGGCCTCACCGTCAGCATGTGGTTGAGCTCACAGCTCAGCATCTTGCGGAAATCCTTCTTGCTGATGCGCCGCGGCTTCCGGCAGCAGCAGCGGCTCGAGTACTTGTCGAAGTTGTTCACCAGCACCTGGATGGCCCATTCCAGCTCCGTGCAGTCCGCCATCGCTGCCCGCCGTCACCTGCGGGGACCGGGGTTGGGGGGAGGCTGTCAGGGACGGGGGGGCCACCAGGCCACCTGCGAGCTTCACGGTGCCATCAGGGCGCACAATGAGAGGGGAACCCATGGGACGGCGCAAAGCCGGGTGCCCGGTTCCCTGCATCACCCCAAAAAGGCAGCACCTGCCCCGCCTGCCCCCCCGGGGCGGCCGCCCCCGCGCGTGGGATGGGGCAGCAATTATGGTGCCGGGGCCCCGCAGCACCCGGACCGCGGCGCCCGGTTCCCAGGGCTCATTAGGGAGGAATGGGGCTGGGAGCGGCGGGCGAGCAGGCGCACGGCGGCGGCGCGAGGGCAGGAATTACCGGCCGGCCTTCCTCTTGCTTCACGGCGCCGGGAACACCCCGGCGGGGCTCTCGGCTGGGGCGTCCCACCGAGCAGGTCTGGGACCCATCATCCAAGGGTTTCCCCAAATCCCACGCTCCTACCCTGCCTGAGAACGGGGCGTCCGAGCCTTGTTCCTCAGCTGCTCCAAGCGAGGAAGCCCCTTCCTATGGAGGAACCCAACGGGACGGTGACCGTCACGGGGCCCAGCATCCGCATCCCGGGCAGGATGCGCACAGGCGGGGACGGGAACTGCGTCGCTTCGTCCGGCCTTGGCTCTTTCCTGCCCCAGCCAGAGCAGGGGCTCAGGGCGAGCTGGGGCACGGTGCTGCCGCTCCTTTTTGCGATGCTGATTTACACTGGCCTTGGGAGCAACGCCAACCGGCGTGGGTCTTGGAGGAATCCACCCCAAGGGGTGGCTCAGTGCCGTCCCCAGCTCCAGCCTGGCTCCCCTGCACCCCAAATCCACTTCTCTCCGCACCCACCCTCCCCAGTTCAGCCCCACGCTGAGGATGGTGGCTCATTGGGGTGGTGGCAAGGGACATGAGGTGCTCCTCATCACAGATGGGTGCCCAGGGGCCGTTCCCTTTCCTTTGCCATCCCGTGGTGCCACAGCCCTGTGCCACCCACTCCCAGGGCTGGGGATGGGCTTTTGAAGGGGGACCCGGTGCTGGCAGCAGGCCCTGCTGTGAGCTGCAATGCTCATCACGTCCCCACGCGAGCCACTCACCACTAACATTCACCTCCATCCCCTCCCTGTCCCTGGCCATTAAATACCACCACAAATGAACCAGACCCCATCCCCTGCATCCCCCAAGGTGCAGACCCCACGCGGGGGTCCCCCATCCCCAGCTGTCTGCACCCAGCCCGTCCTCGGGGCCCCGCGGCTCCTGCTTCCCCGCTGACTCACGGCACCGTCCCGGCCCTGCCATGCACCCCTGGGGCCAGTTTGGGGCTCAGGGACCTCGTCCCCATGGTGGGGGACCCACAGCGGGATATTGTCACTGCAGTGGGGCATGAGGACTCCAGGTGGGCAAGACGAGGCTCGTCGGCTGCTCCACTCCTGCCGCCATGGTTCCTTTTTCTGCTTTCTCCTCTCCCTCTCCTTCCTCCCACAGCCCCAGCCCGTGGCCCCGGCATCACCATGGGCACAGTGGGGGCAAAATTCCCCCTCCTGTGGGCCAGCCCCCTGCAAGCCCCCCCTGCCGAGCTCTCCATCCCCTGAACCCCAGCCCCGCGCGCGCGGAGCTGCCGAAGGGCTCGGGGGATTTCCACCCAACCTGCAGCCGCACGTCCCAGCACAGATCCCAGCTGAACGTTTCCCCCCCTCCATGGGAGCAGGCACCGATTTTCCCATCCCGGGCTCAGCGCCTTACCTGGCCCCGTCTGTGGGTCCCGCTTTGTCCGTCTGTCACTGCGTTTGGCAGCAGAGGCAGTGGGAGCCAGTGCCGCACGCTCGCCGCTCACCTTGCACCCATGCCCTGGGCCCAGACAGGTTTTAAAGAGGCTCCCGCCCCTCCCTGACGTTCCCAGGGCGTTCCCAGGACGGGGCTCACCTGGAAGCAGCTCCGGCCGATTGCAACACCCGGCCGTGCAGAGCAGGGGCGCAGCGGCTGCAGCCCGCACCCCATGGCCGTGGGGTGATGGTGGGCGCGTGGGGGCCAGCCCGAGGACCCCCCATCCCGGGCACGCTGCACCTGCAGCCCAGCCCCATATTTCTCCCAGCATGGTGCGAGAGGTTCCCAGCAAGGCGGGGAGTAGTATTTATTTGAACCAAATTTGCTCGTTCTGGAGGCAATGCGATGAAAGAACCTGGTTGTGGTCTCTGCTACGTCAGGGCCCTGGAAGCACGAGCGCCAGCTCCGAGCAGGGCCGTATCCAGCTCTCGGCCAACTCCAGATACACGGAGACAGATAAGGCGCTGGTAGCTGTGCTTGTAAACTCACATCCATAATTAATCGGGCCGGTAAATTGTACCCCTGTGTGTCGGCCGGAGCAATGGCGCAGTGATTTGATGCCCAGATTAGATACAGGAGGTTTGGGGAGCTGCACATTTAGGGATGCAAAATAGGAGGTGATGGAGCCCAGGCAGGAGCCACCCACGCTTTTTCCTTTGCTCTTTGGGGACCTTTGCTCCTTGGGACTCCAGTCCCGGAAAAAGTGCGTGTGTCATCCCCGCGCTCAGCCCTCTTCTTCCTAATCTCGGGGGGAAGGAAGCAAAGCCGTCCTCGGCGGAGATGCTCGGGTGTCATTGCTGCAATATCCCAGGAGGGTGGGAATCCCTCCCCGACCCTGCAGGCAAACAGCTCACCTCTGAATCATGGGCTTTCATTACCCTCCTGTGCCTGGCAGATGTCACAACCGCATCCAGGCCCTTATTTTTACAAGGCATCCAAGGGCGTGTGCGTGCGCTCGGAGCAGCCACGTAGGACCCAAACCCATCACAAGACAGTTCCCAGCCAGCCCGGTTGCCCCCGCGAGCTCCTTCTGCCCCCCGTCCCAGCAGCTGGAAGGGGCAGCTGGGCTTCTTGCTGGCAGGCTCTGCCCCATGGGACCCTCTGCAGAGGGAGCCCAGCGAGGCTTGTGGGGACCGAAATAACCCAGATGTGCCCCCGCACACGGCAGCCACCAGCCCCGCTGCGTTTCTCGGGGCTCGCCGCGTGGCTCGTACGCCACCGCTGAGTCACCGAGGGTCACCGGTGCGGGCTGAGCCGTTTCTGCCACCTGCGAGGACTTTCCAGGTCCAACAGATACTTATCAAGGATGGCTCACACCGCTGGAATCGCCATCCTCCCGACAGCGCATCGTCACGCTGGGGTCGCCAAACCAGAAGCCCGGAGTCCCCACTCCCACGGCCGGGAGAGCACCCAGGAGCCCTGGCTCCCCTTTCCCCTCCCATCACCCCAACCATTTGACACATTTCCTGTCTCTAATTAAATGCACACCACACCTCTCGGGTTAATTTCCATGTATTTATTTCCAAGGCAGGAACAATAAATAGTCATTCTCGTTGTGAAATCCACCCCAAGGTGAGAGGAGACAGAGGGCGGCCGCGGCCGAGTCGTGGTGGCGGTGCCGGCCGCCAGCCCGGGAGGACCGGCCACCCAGCCTGGCCTCAGGTTTCATCACTTTTCTCCAGGGTTTGGGGTTTTTCATCGTTTTGGCTCCCCGGAGCACAAAGTGCATTGTGACAGAGGTGTGGAGATGGTGCCCGCACCCCCTGCACCCATCAGGGACCTCATCCCCATCCCTGTCCCCATGTAGGACTGCCCATGGGCTCCTCAAGGACATGGAGCTCAGCAGGATCCATGGTCCCATACAACCTGGATGGGACCATGGCAAGGAAAGGCGGATGGCCAGGCTCGGTGGGTGCCCTGCACCCTCTCAGACCCATTTCTTCACTCTCCGTGCTCTCATTGCCTGCGCTAATTGCTCCGTCCTAGGAAGCCACCGCTCTGTGGCATTTGCTGTTTCCTAATTTGCTGCAATTACACGGAAATCCCACGCTCGCCCAGCCCGGGTGGGACCCTGCTCACTGGCCCCGCAGCTCCTGGCTCTTTCCAAACACAGAGATTTCGGGGCTCCTCTGAGCTCCCCTGTGCCCAAATCCCTTGGGGTGCCCAGTGCGGGTGACACGGCCCTGCTGTGCTTGTGGGGTCCCCAGATGGAGACCACGGGCATGAGCCACGCCACTGCATGGGCACCTGCACACCCACAGCACCGTGCACACACCCACAGCTCCGTGCACACCCGCAGTGCACACACACACAACCCTGTGCACACTTGTAGCACCCTCTTGCACATTTGCAGCACCCCTTGCATGCCCACAGCACCCTTTGCACAACTGCAGCACCCCTTGCATGCCTGCAGCACTCCTTGCACACTTGCAGCACTCCTTGCACACTTCCAGCATCCCTTGCACACTTCCAGCATCCATTGCACACTCGTGCTCTGCACAGGGGCTGCACAACCCAACAGCAAGCAATGCTCACTCAGCGCCACAGTCCCATCCCTCCCTGCTCCCCCTTCTCCCCCGAAAAACAAGGTCACCCCATCCTGGCTGTGTTTGTTGTTTGTTTGGTTTTTTTTTTTCCATTTTTCCTTTATTAATTTATACAAAAATGGTTGCAAGTGACGCAAGCTGATAACAACCCGCCACCAGCTCAGCCCCGAGCCCGGCTGTCAGCCAGGGGCAGGTGGGGAGCCTCGCGCAGGCGCAGCCCCCCAAAAACTGAGCAGCGCAGGCATCGTGCCCCCGGTCCAGGAGGGTGGGAGCAGAAACTATGCCCAGGCCACCAACGGCGACATCGGGGCTGGCCCGGAGCCCCCACATCGAAGGGATTTGGGGGGGGGAAAGGAGCAAAGTCCCTCTCGCTGCGACGCTCCGGGGCCGGGGGACCTGCAACCACGCAGCCGCCGGGACCTGGTCGCGGTGCAGAGCCCGAGGCCTCGGGCGCCTTCTAGTCCCCCAATGCCCTCTACTTCCTCCGGCAGCCCTTGGCCGCGTCCCCCATCATGTCCCAGTACTCTCCGAACTCCAGCTTGGCCTCGTCAGGGTCCCCCATGCACTCGATCTTCTCATCCAGCGGTCCGACGCACTGCGGGGCGGGCAGAAAAGGCATCAGGGAGGTGATGGGGATGCGGGGTCCCGCGCCCACCCGGCCCCCCCCCCCCCGCTGCCCCCAGGCTCTGCCCTCACCTTCCCCAAGTGGGGCAGCTTCTGCACCACCAGCTCCCGCATCTCGTTGGGGGTCAGGTACTCCTTCTGCCCCTTCACCGCGTAGCAGTGGAACTGGTTGATGACGGTCTCGATGGCCTGCTCCACGTCGGTGAGCTCCTGGCAGTCCTGAAAAGGGGGGGGGAGAGACGGTGAGGTACCAGATGGACATCCTGGGATGGACGGGAGACCCCCGGGATGGATGGGAGACCCCCGGGCAGATGTGCCATTGCTCCCTGTAGATTTTCCACCCCCCCAACGCCGACTTAACAAAACTCCTTATCAACACAACACCCTTCCGTTCGGAAGTGGGACCCCTCGTACAGATGTGGGACCCCTCGTGTGGATGCTGACCCCTCCGCAGAGACGCGAGACCCTTGTAGAGACGCGAGACCTCTCCACACTGCTGTAAGACCCCCTGGACAGACACGAGACCCCCCCCCAGAGATGTGGGACCCCTCCTTGTCAATATGGGACCCCTCCTTACAGACACAGGACACCTCCTTCCAGATGCAAGACCCCTCCTTACAGGCCCTGCACGCCCCCAGTACCCTCACACAGCCACCATACCCCTCCGTACGGTCAGGACACCCTTCCACACAACCACGACCACACAACACGACCCCCCCAGCAGGCTTGTCCCCCCCAGTCTCTCCCTGCCCAGCCGCCCCAGCGTCTCCGGGCGCTACACCCACGGCGCGGGGGCCGCCGCCGCCGTCCGGACTGGTTCTTCCTCTCCTTTGCACAAGCGGCGGATGGAGGTGTGAGTCAGTGCCCGGGCGCACGGCGGGATGGTGGCCGCCCTCCTCCCATCCCAGGGGGGGCTGCAGCCCCCCAGCCCCAGCCCGGGGGGGTCGGTCCGACCCGGCCCGAGGCAGCTGCTCGACCACTGGTGCTAATTAAGCGAAGCTGCATCTGAAGGGAAACAACGCTGATTCACCCGGCGCTGTGGTTTCCCCTCGAAACACCTTTCAACCACATCAGGCGATGGCCATTAAAGAAGAAACCGGCAATCTTCAGAGCCTCAGCCCTGCGCCCTGGCCCCAAATCCTCCACAGGTGCCAAGTGCCCGGCGAGCCCCCCCCAGGACACAGGGCTGGGGCCTCCAGTTTGAAAGCAGAGGGAAGCAGGAGACTTTCTGGCATCGGGCATCCTCGGAGAGGTTGCAAGGAGCGGGGCGGCTCGGTGGGAGCTGGAGAAAGTCGCCTGGGTTCCCCAAGCTTTCAAGCCCCTGGCACCAGATGCCCAAGCCCGGGGCAGCGTCTCCGAACCCCAGATTCATCCCGGGAGTGGCCCTCGGCCCCGCCGTAGTGCTCAGAGGCACCCCGTGCTCCGAGGAATGGGGGACACATGGGGTCCCCCCCCGTGCCCCACGGCTTCCCGGCCCTCCCGGTGCCGCGGCGTCGCTCAAGGACCTTGCGCTTCTTGCGGCAGTTGCACTGGCCCATGCTGCTCCTCGCGGGGTCTGAGGGTCCCTCGGTGGGGCTGTCTGCTCCGACGGGGTCTTGGGGAGCTGGTGTGGGGGGGAGGAGAAAGTCGGGATCAGCTCTTGCTTTTTTGGGGGGGTTTCCCCTCCTTCTGCGTCGGGGCGAGGAAGGCGCCCTGGGATGCGCTGAGCTGCCGGGACATGTCCCGGAGATGGGAGCGTCCCCGCTCCAGCAGCAAGTCGTGGCAAAGCCAAGCGTGGGAGCAAAGCGGGGGCAGTGGGACCCCCCAAGGCACGGGGACCCCCTCCTCGTGGAGGCGGCCAGGCCACTTACCTGCTCCGAGGGCTGTCCCGGGTATGAGCGGGCTGCGGTGCACCGGGGTTTTATACCAGGGAGGTGTGAGTGGGAGCTCCCTGCGCACGGTGTGGTGCAAGGCGGCTCATTTTGGAGCCTGGCCCCGGGCCAGCGTGGGGCTGGGAAACGCCTCCTTCCCGGCCACACCGAGCGCTCCCCATCCCCATCCGGCACGGCAGGGCCACGCAGCGCCGCGTGGGAACGGCCACCGGGCACCGGCTGGCTCGGGGACCGAGCACCGGACACCCCGCCGAGGGGATGGAAACGCCACCCAGCCTGGATGGGGGACGTGGGTGCTGAACGCCAGGGCTGGGGGCTCGGCTGGGGACGCTGAGCTCAGCGTGTGGTTTATCGAGGGGATGCATCCCCAGGTGACCCTGGAGCGGACAGACGTTGGTGTCCTGGAGGTGGCCGCCACCGGCAGCGATCGCAGCGTCGCTGCTGGGGATGGTCCTGGGCCCCATGCCAGCCCCGGACGCATTCTGCCACCCATGGGGGCTGCTCTGCGTGACCCCACAGCTGTGCTTGTGGGGTGCGGGGTGGGACCCTGCAAAGCACCAGGGCAATTTGGGAACGGCACCATCTGCTCGTGGCACAGCTGGACCCGGCAGGGAGATGGGCTGCTCCCACCAGGGGTCTCCCACTAAGAACAGAAGCGATGCCCAGGCTCAGGGAAACCTCTTTTATTAGTATCGTGTCACCCAAGTGTCCCCATGTCGCCATCACTTCTTCTTCTCCGCTTTCTCGCGCCGCATGGCCCGGGCCAGCTCGCCGATCAGCCGCCAGTACTCATTGAACTTCAGCTCCTGGTCGTTGTTCACGTCCAGCTCCCTCATCTTCTCCTCCAGGGAGGAGACGTCCTGTGGGGAGGGCAGGGGGGAGGCTCAGCGCTCCCACAGGGTCCCCAGCGAGCAGGATGGGGACGGAAGAGCCAGGGCTGCCACCACCAGGGGACACCTCCGGCCCCGGCCCCAAACAGGGCACAAGTGAGGGGCGTCCCCCGCGGCAGGGAGCCCCCAGCCCAGCTGAGGCTGATGCAGAAAGTGGTAATGGGAGGGACGGACGGACAGACAGACGGACAGCATCGGTCCTCCCTGCTCCCCCAGCAGCAGAACACCTCCACCTGCAGCAGCTTGGACCCTTCCTGCACCAGCCGCTTCCCCTTTTTATTTTTGCTTTTCCACCCTTGGCAAACCCCAGGGTGCCGGGAGCAGCCACCGAGCTCTGGGGGACTCCTTGGGACCACCCCCACCCCCACAGCCGCCCCCCCAGGTCCCCCCCACCATCACACTGCCCTGACCCTCACCTTCATCAGGTTGGGCAGCTGGAGCTGGACCAGCTCCTTGAACTCCTCGGCTGTCAGCGTCCCCTTCTTGCCCTCCTTCCCCGCGTAGGTGAAGAAGACGGTGACGACGGTGTCGATGGCCCGCTCCAGCTCGGTCAGCTCACCCGTGGCCATGGTGTGGGGGGGGGAGGCTGGGGGCTGCAGAGCCAAGAAGGGGGTGGGAGGGGACGGAGCATCCCGGGGGGTGATGGCTGGAGGGGGCTGCGTGGGATAAGGGACCCCACCGCCCTTACCCTGCCCGGGGTGCAGCGAGTTTGCACGGCCTCAGCCCTGCAGAGCTGAGTCACAGTGCAGCTGGGGGCTGCCCCGTTACGCGCTAGGGACCCCCTCCCAACCCCCCCAGCATCACTGTGGGGGGGCACGGCTTTTTGGGGACACCCCTGCCATCCCACAAACAGAGGCAGCCAGGGCAGGAGGACACCAGGAAGCAGCGGCACCGTGCAGGCCCCAAATAACGCCATGGGACAGGATGGGGACGAGGCAGCGACCCCGACTTACCCCGCTCGGCTGCGGGCGGCCGCGGCCCCCCGCAGGGTTTTATACGGGGCGAGCGCGGCGCTTGGTCCCCCCCCGGCTGTGGTGTAGGGTTTCCCGTTGCAGCCAGGCTCACGGACACCGCCCGGCAGCCGACGTTTTCCCGTCTTCCCGTCTCCTCCCTCCCCGCATGGGCAGCGGCCCAAATCCAGCGCTTGGCGCAAACCCGTGTCCGCACGGCGCCGTGGGGATGCAGGATGGGACCCGGGGGTCCCGGAACACGTTCGTTTCTCAGGGCTCGAACATCACCTGGATCATTCCAGGGGCGCAGGCCATGTCCCCTCCCCTAAATGCATCCCATACTCTGCCCTGCCCCGGTGGGGATGGGGATGCACCGGGGACGGGAACATTATCCCCATCATTGTCCCCATCGTCCCCCGATGCTGCAGCTCGTCCCAGCTGCGGAGCCAGGGCTGGGCTCACCCCGCACTGAGTGAGAGTTCTGACTCAGCCACCTGCTGACATCATCCCTATTAATAGTGGGCTTTGTGAAAATTAATTAATCCAAATTAATTAGGGGGTTGGGATTGCCCGAGCGCTCCCCTTTAATCCCTGGGTATTTATAACATGGCAGCCCCGGCAGGTGTCCGCTGCGGCACGGCCGTTCCCACGGGGCCCCCACACAGCGCTGGGGACACCGGTGGCGCGGGATGGAGGGGACACGGGCGGTTTGGGGACCGTCCCCACCAGGAGCACGGCCCTAATTGCCCACTGCCCTCAGTTCCTGCCTGGGCAGAGGTTTGCTGGGGTGCACAGCAGGGGTTGTCCCCAAAGTTGTGTAACATCGAGCGTGACGAGGAGCAAGGATGAGACAGAGATGGACCCAGGGAGCCCAGTCCCACCGGGCTTCCCCTCTGGGACTCTCCCCATCCCCAGTTTTGGGGACCCGGAGCAGGGTGCGTTGCAACCGTCACCGTCCCTGACGCATTTGTTCCACCTGTCCGCGGGGACAGGGTGGCTCCAGCCGGCACCGGGCAGCCCGGTCCCCACCCGCGCACCCGTCACACCAGCTCACGGGGGAGGAATTGGCTTCCTGCAGCCCCATCCGGTCCGTCCCCATCCCCGGGGTGACGGGGGGACGGGGACGGGACTTCCGCCGAGCCCCACGTCAGGGGACCGGGATGGGAAACCGCCGGGGTGAGTCAGGCTCGGAAGGGACAGGGACAGGTTTGGGGTGAGTCACCGGCCCCAAGAGCCAGGCGGGCCCGTGACTCGCCGCCCCTGGAATTCGGGGTGCCGGGATGGGGTGAGGAAGGAGCAGGCACTGCAGCGGCCCCGTGATGGGATGGATGCGCGGGCAGGGAGCGGTGACGTGGCCTCGGGGTTCCCGGCACCATCGGGACAAGCCGAGCACCCCGGGGCAGGCTGCGGGGTTGGTGCCTGCCGCCGTGTCCTGGTGCTGTCCCCGGCCTCTCTCTGCTCTACCAGGGGTGGCCACGGTGGCTGCGGGCACTGCGGGCACTGGCCCAGCACTGGTCCTCACCGTGCATCGGGACTCATCACGCGCCCCATCCATCGTGGCCACGGTAGAAAAGGTCACCACACCGCGTGCCTCGTGCCATCACAATGTCCCCAGCCCTGGCCCGGTGCACACCCAGCGGCTTCGCCCTCTTCCAGACTCTAGGGATGGAAAAGCCTCTTCCACACTCCAGCGATGGGTCGGAGAGACAAGATCAAGCCCAGCCCCGGCACCAGCAACTGGAGCAACTGGTTTAGCTGGGTCAAAGTGGAGCACGGGAGTCGCAGAGGCTGAAACCTGTTCCAAGCTGTGTGTAAACCTCCTGGCATGTCCCTCGCTGCTCCCAGTTTGGTAAGAGCTTGTCCTGGGGAGCTGCCAGTGTGGACACGTCGGGCTGGCACCGCTGCGGTCCCCGTTCCCGGGACCAAACCCCCCGATGTGATGTCCCCGCAGCAGCGGGGTTCGTGGCTCCAGGCGGTCCCACCGCTCGGGAAACACCCGGCGATTCCTGCTCTCCGGGGAGGTTTGGGGTTTAATGAGAGTGGGGCCGAGCCTGGCCGAGCGCACGCCGAGCTCTGCTCAGCCAGGGGGTTGGAGCGAGTCGGTGGCCGTCAAATGGTCGTGAAACAGCCAGCGGCTCGCTCCAAGCACCCGGCCGTGCCCGGTGTCTGCAGGGACCGGGTTATTTTTAAGCTCAGGACCGTCACGGAGCAGCTGGGCAGGCAACGCAGCACCAGGGCCGGGCATTCCCAGAAGGCTCGGCCGGATCCTGCCCGCTGCCAAGCCGCGCTGGGACGGGTTCGGGGGTGCCACCGCTGCCAGCCCCTGTGTGGACTCTGCCACGTGAGTGACACCGGGGTCCCCCACCTCTGCCTGGGATCCCCACTGCCTTCCAGGACCCTCACCCCCATCTGGCAACCCAACTTCCTTCCGGGACCCCAGTTTTCATCCAGACCCCCTGCCTCGATCCAAGACCCCCAGCTCCATCTGGGAACCCCACTTCCATCCTGGCCCCCTACCTCCACCCAGGACCCCCAACTCTGGAACACCCACTTCCATCTTAGACCCCCAGCTCCTTCCAGGACCCCTCATCTCCATCCAGACCCCCTACCTCCATCTGGGACCCCCAGTTCCAACCAGGATCCCCATCTCCATCCAGGACCCCCTTTGCGGCCACCCCAATTGCCCCGGGTGCAGCCCCCAAAGATGCTGCAATTCACCCCAAAACCCTCCACCCCTCCACGCCATCATCCCCCAGGAGAGGGCCGTGGTGGGGCTGCCTCCCCATGGGACCAAGCCAGGGTTGGGGGGCTGGTGGCACTTTTGGGACCCCCTGGCTGCATTATTTCCCAAACACATGCAATGGCAAGTACAGAAAATAGAAACGGAGGGAGCGGGATATAATTAGCCCCGAACCAGGGTTGGAATCTGGGATAAAGAGCCCGGCACCACCCGGCTCTTGCAAAAACCCCGCAGCGACAGCACCCGGCAGCCCCCCTGCTCCCTCGAGGGGGTTCCCCACGGATGGGCACAAAGCGGGGGGATCGTCCCAGCAGCCCCCGTTTAGGGGGCTTGGCACCGGCCCCCATCCCGGGGGGACACGCGGGGATGGGGAGGCCGCAGCGGGCACGGCCGGGCCGCGCGGATGCTGGGCCGTAACGAGAGCCGGGATTATCAGCGCGGCCGGGGAATCCGGTTTCTTTGGCCGCGCCGTTGCTGAGGCAACCTTCGGGCAGGGATTGTGGGGCATTTTTCATGCGACAAGAGGCCTTTCTGTGCGCGGGGAGCTGGGGGCCCACGCCGCGTCACCCGATAGCCCCCGCCGGTCCCCCCCGCCTGGCTCCGAGGACACCGGACACCCGCGCTGTTATCGGCCATGGAGCAGGGCTGGGGCCGCATCCGGCTCGGCACCACGGTGCTGACAGATGGGGGATGCCGGCAGGTCACCCCTGGGGTCAGGATCCGACCTGGGGCTGGCTCCGTGGCCCACCCCTTCCCCGGCACCCCACTGCTGCTCTTCCAGTAGGGCCACAACCAGGCCAGCTTTGGCCCCAGGGGAGGCAAAAAGGGATGCCTGAGGTCTGGCACAAGGGAGATGAGAAGCCCCCGGGAGCACCTCCCTGCCCCGTAAGCACCGAGAGATGCTCCAGCACATCCCTCTGGTACGGGGCAAGCAGGCCGTGGGGCGGCAGTGGGGCTGGCGGGGAGTCCCCGCATCCCGGCCCCCGTGAAGGCAGCACAGGGCATCCCGGCGGTGCCAGCCCGGCTGTCCAGCTCCGGTATCGGATCCTCCCGGAGGGAGGGGGCTTGGAGCTTATTTAACGTCTCCGGCCGGCCCAGCCCGGCACACTTGGCACGGCGGGGAGCTCAGGTGAGCGGGGCTGGGGAAGAAGTGCGGGCACACACTGGGGTTCGAGCCTATAAAGGGGGCACGCAGCCAGGGTCCCTTTCTGCAGGGGCACCCCAATAAAGCCTGGGGGACCACCAGGGCACCCCACAGCCCCGTGGCACCAAGCTGGGGAGGCCGGGGCGGGCGATGCTCCTGGGGTGGGGAAGGGGGGGGCACTGACATTTGGGGCTCGCAGCAGCCACCGTAACGCAGTGGGTGCCTCCCTGCAGCCGGAGCCATGGCGTCACAGCTGGAAGGGGCCATGGAGACGCTCATCAACGTCTTCCACCACTACTCGGGCAAAGAGGGGGACAAGTACAAGCTGAGCAAGAAGGAGCTGAAGGAGCTGCTGCAGAGCGAGCTGGGCTGCTTCCTGGAGGTAGAGGCTGTGCTGGGGTGCGGGAGATGGGCTCCCCCTTTCATCCGTGCCCTGGGATGTGTCCCCAGCTCTGGGGCTCACCCTTTATCATCCCCCCCAACAGACCCAGAAGGACACAGGTGCCGTGGAGAAGATCATGCAGGACCTGGATGAGAACGGCGACGGGGAGGTGGACTTCCAGGAGTACGTGGTCCTGGTGGCTGCCCTCACCGTGGCCTGCAACACCTTCTTCTGGGAGAACGCCTGAGCCGGGCCGGCCCCAGCCCCGCAGCAGCCAGCCGCGGCACCCCAAAACGCAGAGCCCCCCCTCCACGCCACCCCTCCTCACCTCCCGCTCCCCAGCGCACCCAGGGGATCCTGCGGGGATCCAGCTCCGCAATAAAGGCACCGACCCAGCCAGCGGCCTGTTGTCAGCTCCTTCGGGACTTCCAACCCCATCCCACTGCCCGGGAATCCCCCCCGGGATAACCCCCCCCGGTTCACTCAACCGCCCGGGGACGTCCCCAGCTCCACCGTGCCCCGGAGCTGGGCCCCAGCCCCTGATCCCCACGGGACCAGCACCGCCGGGTCAGGTGCCCCCGGACCGCACGGGGCTGCGGGATCCGGGGGCCCGGGGGCAGCCGCAGGCCGGGACTCGCTGCCCGCCGTCCGGGCGCCCGGCGGGGCCGGAGGAACCGGTTCGTTATCGCCTCGCCCAGCGGCCCCCGCCACCAGGCAGCGCCCTGGCCCGGCGCAGGGCCGCCAGCGCCATCGTCCGCCGGTGCCGGGGGCAGACCCGGAGCTTCCCGGGGCACCGGGGCCCCGAAGCGGGGCGGGGAACCACCGGGGGCAGGCGGGACACGCGCATCCCACCTGCGGCGGGGAGAACGGGGGCACCGGGAGGAGGACGGGGGGCTCGGGAGGAGGATGGGGGGGCTCGGAGGGAGGACGGGGACCTCGGGGGAAGGAGGCCGGGAGCCCCACGGGGCTTTGGGGACGCCCCCGCCCCACCGGGGCCAGGCCTCGCCGCACAGCATGTCCCCTGCCCCGGCCCCGCCACCACCGCCCCTGCCCCCGGGCGACAGCGGCCGGGCCGCACGGTCAGAAGTCCCGCCCACTCCGCGCCGGTTGACCAATAGCAGAGGAGGAAAGCGCTGATCCTCCGCTGCCCCGCCCAATGGCGGAGGGCGCTGTGCTGGCGGCGCTCTGCGCCTGCGCACTCGGGGCCGACGCCATTTTGGCCGGCTCGTGGCTGGGCGGCGGGGAGGAGGGGGGGGGCGGGCGTTGCGGCCGCGGCCGCCATTTTGTCGCTGAGGCGCTCGAGGGCGGCGGGAGCGGGCGGAGGGCGACGGAGCCAGCCCCGGTCCCGTGAATCGCCAACAGCCGCCGCCGGCTGGGTTTAGCCGGCCACAACCGGGACCTGGCGACCTCCTGCTTCGGTGAGAGGCCGTGGGGGGCGCTGAGGGGGCGGGTGGGGAGACCGGGAAGGGGCCGGGGGGAGGCCGCAGGGGGTTCTCAGGGGGCCTGGGGAGCCCCCGAGGCCTCTGCCCCTGAGGGAACCGGGCCCCGCCGCTGCCCAGGCTCGGGGCCGGGCTCCCGGGGGCGGTTGGGGCCCGGCCTCTTCCCCTGGGCCGGGCGCGCTGTGGTGGCGGAACGGGAAAAAACGATCTTAAAAACGCTTAACGGTTAAAAAAGCAGCCGGGTTTTAGCCCAGCGGCTCGTTGGTGGCTGGTAAAACACAGCCAAGGGGACCCGTGCGGCACTCTTTCATGCCGGACACCCCCATTGTGCCTGCGGGTGAGCTGCCTACCGAGGGTTAGATCACAAAAATCCAACGGGACCGCAGGTTTACAGCGGATCCCGGCCGGCCAAGCCGTGGCAGTTGTAACATAGCTCGGGAAGATGGAGCCTTAATATTTTTAAAGCGTGTAGGATTTTTGTAGGGTGATCTTGGAGTCTTATCGCGCAGTATGTGCCATCATCTGTTTAAAACAAATTGGGGTGAGTCTATTTAGTAAGAATTCAGTTGATATAACTAAGTAATTTATTAAACCTGCTGCATCATGGCAGTGGCCTGGAAAACTTAACTGTGCTGGTGAAACAGCAGTTATTTGCCTGGTTCTTGATTCTCTGTCCCAAAGGAGCTGGAATGCAGGTTTTTGAATGGTTAGCTGGGTAAATGCAAGGTCCCTGTGCTGTTTGTTAAATCTGGCTCTCGTGTTTTGCAGATTCTGTTGATCTGAAGATGGCTGCACAGTCAGCACCGAAGGTTGTGCTAAAGAGCACCACCAAGATGTCTCTGAACGAGCGGTGAGGAAGCCAACAGCAGCTTCAGCTCATAAGAAATTTTTTTACTTAATTATCACTGTCCGGTGTCCAAAAACCAACGTGGTTTCTGCCCTCTTTTAACCTCAGTAAAACAAGCAGATGGCTATGCACCTCTGTCTTAAACTGCAACAGATGTGGTACGCAAGGTTAAAAGGGCAATTGTTTTGGAGCAATTTATCCGTAGCAGTTAATATTAAACTCCTCAACACGTAAATATGGCGGGATGTGTTATAACAACAGAGAGAAACCTCACACCCTCCCTTTTTCTTCCACATGTTTTTACATTTATATAGTTGACACTGCGGCATGGTAGCATGTTACCTAAGCTGCAGTAGGCTTGCTGCTTTGTCCGAGGCAGACACACGTGCATGTGGTCTGGCCTGTAAGAGGCATGCAGCAGGCCGTTAAACAAGCCCGAAGGCCCTTTAACAACGTTTTGGGCCTTGTAAGAGGCAAACGCTTTGCTTCATGTCCATCTCTCTTTCCTCGTTACTGATTCCTTTATTTCTTCTGTTGGGCATTCTCCCGTTTTTTCCATGCCATTGTGCTTCTGCAGTGCTGCAGACAGCTAACAGCGACGCTACAGTTACGTTTCACTTCCTTACTAATCACTCGTTGGTTAACTATGTATCAGCCAGGGAAAAACGGAGCCGTTTGTGTGCAGTTCCTGCTCTGGCAAGTGCTGCAGTGAGAGCTAGCCCAAGCCAGCGCTTGGAGCTTGTTCCCGAGAAGGCAGGTGGTGAGGTGCAGTGCAGAGGAGGCTTGCTGGCCTGTTTTGTTTTGGTCGGTCCGTATTCCTTAGCCGTGTTTTCTTTTCCAACTTGTGCAGCCCCCAGGACAGGGTAGACAGCTGATGGGTTGCTGCTAACGATGCTTGCCATCTTGCTGTGTTCTGCCCTGATACAGCTCCTAAAGGCAGAAGGTTCTCCACGCACCACAAGCGCTGCCAAGCAAGCTGCTGTCATAAGCGAGCGCGCTCCGATGCTGGCATTTCTCAGGCACCGTTCCATGGTGTGCCAGAGGCGTCTCGTTCTGTCCCCGGGGTGATGTCTCCTGTAAAGCTGTCCTGGGGTACTTTGATCAGGTTTCTGAGAGCTTAGAGGGTTAAGTTAGCTTTTGCAGTCAGATTTCCCTTGGCTTTTCTGTCTCTGTGATGTCCTCTTCCATCTGTCACGGTCATCTCTGCTTATTGCTCGTTTTCATTCCTCTTCCATTTCTAAAATCAGTAACCTAAAGCTTTATCACTTCTGAATTAATATACGACATCACCTCTGAGTTTCCAGTTCTTGCACACTTGTGGAAAACAAGGAATATTAATCACATATGGTGTGACCTAAGTACCACTCTTTATAAGGTTCATGGGATCTGGAGATCCAGTCTTGAGAACCATGAAATGCCAATAAATGTATGTAATAAAGCTTTATTTAAACACCCATTTTATTCGACCTTGAAGCTTTACTAACATGCTGAAGAACAAACAGCCGATGCCAGTGAATATTCGGGCTACCATGCAGCAGCAGCAGCAGCTAGCCAGTGCCAGAAACAGAAGACTGGCCCAGCAGATGGAGAATAGACCTTCTGTCCAGGCCGCTTTGAAGCTTAAACAGGTGAGAGAAAGGGGCGTCCGGTGGCGTGGCCGGGTGATGCCTGGCACCAGCTGCTGGCTTTTCAGGATGTGGTGGATTTTGAAAAATGTTCCTGAAAGTTAAAAGCTAGAAACCTTGAAGGGACTTGAAAAGATGGCGGTTCGCCCTGCAGATAAGTAGCGCTTCGTGCCTTACTGGTTGATGTTACGAGCTCGTTGTTGTTGTGCTGCCTGTTCATCTCTCCTCTCTATTTTTTCAGAGAAGTGTTCTCATGCTGGGTTTGTGGACCTGCAGAGTTCCTCATCTCGCGCTGTAGCTGCAGTTAGAGTTGCTGCAGGTGTCCAGCACTCGTGCCCAGCTGAGGCTGGTTGCTCCCATCCCTCCGCCCTCTCGGTGCGCTCCCCTGCTAGCAGCTGGCGGCGAGGACCAGAGGAACGAACTGCTGCTTGGGTGCTTGCAGAGCCCAGGCTGGGGCCTGGATTTGAGGAATAGCGTTACATTTTCCTCACGCAGACGGTCTTTATCCCCATTCTAGCGATGAATGCTGTAGGTCGGGGGGCTTATTTGTCGCCGTGTCTCAGGACAGCAGCAGGTCGGAGCAAGCCTGCTTGCTTTTGATTCCTCTGCTGCCCTCCACGTGCTTTTCTGTCGCCGTGGGCTTACAAAAGGGGCGGTGGTGAAAAATAACATACAGAGCAGGTGTTTGCCTGCTCTGCTCGTCAGGCTAAGGGGCTCTGCAGCCCTTAAGACTTGTATTTAATGGGAAGGCTGAAAAGATGAGCTTAAGATGTGTGCGTAGGGCATGGATTGGAGCCTGTGGGGTAGCGCTGCGCAGCTGTGCAATGAGATTAAATAGCAGCGCTGCATGGCTTGGCTGCAGCAGAGGTTAAATGTAACTCTGCATTGTCTTGCACGCCAGGAGAAAGCCCTGGAAGTTGTTAGCTGAGCTGCTGCACCAAATAGCTGGAATACTTCAACCTGCCGCACGTGCTCGCGTCCAGGGCTTAATTTCTGATAAAGAGGAATGCAGCTGCTTTCTAAGCTCCCTTGAGAGTTCTGTTTTAAAAACAGACGGCGGTGCCAGTTAGCCTCCCAGAGCGTCTAAGCAGCGGCTCTGGAAATGGCAGCCTGAAGAACTTTCTGCTGTAAAAAAAAAAAAACTCAGACCTTAAGAATTTCACAAGTGGTAAGTGAAACGGGATTGAAAGCGGCTTCTGCTTGCGGAATCGAGGAGAGCAGGAAGGAGCTGAGCCAGAAGCTGCACCCGTATGCCAGGTGCACTTCGCGTTCTTCTGGGGTTGAGTGCTGCCAGGGAGGGCTGCAGAAGCGCGTTACAGGGAGATCTGGGACCTCGATGATGTTGGGTGGCTCTTTGAAGACGGAGTTGCTCTGGGAGGTGGTGCGGTGACAGGCACTGCGCGTGGTGGCACCAGGAGCTGTTCCGATCCCTTCGGGTGTGCCGAGGAGCAGTGATTCCAGGCACGGCTCACCTGTGCTTCACAACACTACTCGACTCCTGCAGGGCGCTGCGTGTGCTGGCTCTGGGTTTGTGTTCAGACCCTTGTGAAGTGACAGCACTGGTGTTGTTCCGGGCGAGCACTCGGTTACTGGCCGTGCCAGACCTGGTGCTGCGCTGGGGTGAGGCAGGGCGGGGAGCGCTCCCAGGCTGTCGGCGCAAAGTCCGGAGCTTATCTTGAGCTCGTGGTCCCATCAGTGAGCAATGGGATGGAAACAGGCACCAGAAGGCGCCTGAATTTCTGCCAGCCAGGCTGGGCAGAAGGGAGACACCACCTCCGCCTGCTGCGGCTGTCGGGAAAGCGAATGAGTAAGCTCTGAGGCCGTAAAACTCAAACCTTAACCCGGGCACGGCGCAGGCTGTGCCAGCGCTGCGTTTCAGCCCCCGGAGCTGCGCCTGCAGCCGTCCCGGTGCCGGCTCTGAGGACTGGAGCAGCTCCGGCTGTCGGAGGGACCCAGCTCTGTGAGATGGACTCCGGTGGTTGGACCTGCGGGACTTCAAGGGAGGGGGAAAAAACAACCTCGCCTTAAAATACAGACAGACGCAGGTGGCTTCCAGCTCCTGTGAGGGGCAGCTGCTCCGGTACCGTTCCGTTTCCGTAACGGAGGACTCGGCGCTTTGCGTAGCGGCCTGGAAGCGTGGCCAGGCCGGGGCTGTAGCAGCAGGTCGGGCTCAGCGGCCAGGCGTGTTCCCCGGCAGGGTGCTCGCTGTGCAGCTCAGAGGTTTGCACGGTCGGGAACCTTCCAGCAAGAGGGATTAGCGGGCTGCCGTGCGGATTAAGTGTCCGCTTTGATCGGGACCGAGCGGCGCTGCTAAAAATGGAGAAAAAGATTTCCTTCTGAATCTGCAAACTTCCTTGTCTCTGTACAAACGCTTGCTTCCAGGAGAGGCCTTTGTTCTCGGTTTGACCTTCGTAAATTATCCCTCCTGAAGCAGATTTGCTTGTCCTCTGAAGTTCGAGCCGTTGACCCTCTGTTTTTTTATAAAACAACTTCCCGATAAGCGGCTGCCGTGCTGTTTGTGTCCCGAGTCAGAGATTGCTGCATGACTTTGTTCCTTACCGATCTTTCATTCCAGAAGAGCTTGAAGCAACGCCTCGGTAAAAGCAACATTCAGGCACGGCTGGGCCGTCCGGCGGGACCCCTCGCTCGCGGCGCCATGGGAGGAAGAGGACTGTCCATGGGGCAGAGAGGTTTGCCGCGAGGAGCCATGCGCGGCGGCCGGGGAGCCAGAGCTCTGCTGAGAGGGGGGCTCCCGCTCAGGGGTGAGTGCCGCGGCTGGTCCGCCCGCAGCGCCCACGCCTCCACCCCGCTGCCTTCGCTCGCCCCGGGAACTCATTTGTCTGCCCGGAATTCCCTCGCTGCAGGGCAGAGCATGCTTCGGGGCGGACGAGGGATGTCCCCCAGGATGGGCCTGAGGAGAGGCGGCCTCCGAGGTCGCGGCGGCCCTGGAAGAGGCGGTCTGGGCAGAGGCGCCATGGGCCGCGGTGGACTTGGTGGCAGAGGTCAGTGTGCGGGAACGCGGGGGGCAGGAAACGATAAACAGCACGAGGCCGGGTGTTTTAATTCGGTGAGGGGCAAAAACTTGACAGAAAGCTCCCACTGGTGTGGGAAGGAGCAGCTTCCTGGCTGACCCTGCGCATGAGCAAAGAAACTTAAATGCAGTCAGGAACCGAATCGGGCCTCGGGGAAATGAGCTCCCCCTTGTCACCAACAAACGAGAAGCACCAGCGTGGAGCAGGAGCACGGGAGGAAGTCAGGAGACAGCCGCTGACGGCAGGTTGTTAATGCTTCCGACACCTTTGGTTAGTGCAGCTGCCAAGCACGGTTGTTACTGGGAGATGAGCGCAGCGTTTCCCAGAGCAGCCTTTGGGAACCTGCGTGTGTCTCCTGACAGCTTTGGCTTTATTTCTCCTGACAAACTCGTGCTGGTACCAATCAGGGGGGTCTCCGGGGCGTCCTGCTTCGGAAGTCTGAAAACTCAGGGTTTGAGGTACTTCAGGAGAAGTTTGCTTGTGGTCTTTGCTGGCGTTGCCACTCTAAGAGCTTGAACCCGTCCCAGAAATGTGCGGGCGCCGCACCTCAGGCTGCACTCGGCAGAGCAGAAACCACGCTGGTGGAGGAGCTGGGATGCAGGCAGGGCGGGTGGCACTTGGAGCCCAGGGCCGAGAGCTGGGGATCAGATGTCTCGGGGCTGAAAGCGAAGCAGAGCCTGGGGAGCCGGCACGGCAGAGCCCCCCTGGTCCCGCAGAGGGGCTCGGCGAGGCTGCAGGGCTCCCCAGGGAGGAGCTGCAGCAGCTGGGCCGGGGAGCGCGGCGACGCCAGGCCCAGAGGCCACGTCTGCTGCGGGGTGTAACTTACAACTGTTGTCTCTGTCTCATGTAGCTGTTGTCTCGTCCCTGTCAGGTCGCGGCATGGCAGGCCGGGGAAGAGGGGGCTTCGGAGGCCGCGGCAGAGGCAGAGGACGAGGAAGAGGATCGGCACGCCCGGCGCTGACCAAGGAGCAGCTGGACAACCAGTTGGATGCTTACATGTCTAAAACGAAAGGACACCTCGACGCCGAGCTGGATGCTTACATGGCGCAGACAGACCCAGAAACCAATGACTGAAGGCCGTTGCGAGAGACTGTCGTTGAAGTTAGTGTGTGTGTCAGTGCCCATAAGCTAAACGTGGAAACCCTGATTGATGCTGGAAGGACCCACAGGAACAGGGGGCGGCCCCGTTCTACCAAGAAATCAGACCTTAGCGTGTTTCTTTAACGTTTTGATACTCTGTGTTGTACGAAACCTTTCCGGATTGTTTTTTGTATCTTCTTTTTCCCCCCCTAACTACTCCCGAGGTGACTCTGACAGACGTGTCGGCCCCTGACATCGGCCAGCCGCGGTTCCTTGGGGCCGGGACCCCGTGCTCACGCGCCTCCGAGGCGCCACGGTTGCATTTTGGGACCGCTGCCGTCCCCAGGTGCGACCGGAGGGGCCGAGCTCACGCCCCCAGCTCCCTTCAGTCCACCCGAAGCAAAGGCTCCCGGCAGGGTGAGCGGTTGAGCCAGGTTTAGGTGTAGCGCTCCTTGTAGACACGCCAATCTTGCTGTTTTGCACCCAAAATTCCTCTCTGTGAGCGTTCTGTGAAGGAGTAGTGGGGGGGGCTTCCCCAGCTCGAGGCTTTTTGGGGGTTGTTTTAGATAAAAGTTTTGAATTTCCTTTTGTGTTGTGTATGAACAGATGGCACCCGTGGTTTCTGTATCTGCAGAAGTTTTATTTAAAGGAATTGGAAGCAGGACCCCAGAAGTACACCCTGACAGCAGACCGTGGTAGAACTGGCTTTTTAAAACCCGGGCTCCGAGGTTTCGTCTGCTCCCCAGTGCTGTTACCGCGCCGTGTAACCGAAACCGAGCCCTCTGAGCAGCCGCCGGGACCCCGGCTGGGAACGGAGAAGGGGTCTGCTCTGCTCCCCCCCCCTCGCGTTTTACGTTGGGCCACGCTGCGAACTGGTCCCTTCGAATGGAATCCTGCATTTTGTTTGTTGTAAAGGAGAAATAACGATAAAAGCCAAGCGGGCTCCGGCTGCTTTCTTTCCTTTTACTCAGTGTGCTGGGGGGGTCACGGTGACCTTCCTGGGGTGCGTCCCCCCCCTTTCCCGGTGCCCCCATAAAGCAGGGGTGCTGTGGGACGAGCTGGGGGCGGTGCTGGCACCCAAAACCCAGGTCCTGCAGGCCCTCAGCTCCCGGTCAGCAGGTGCTGGGGGTGTTGGGGTGCTCTCAGCCCCTCACACATGTGGGTGCTGCTCAGTGGGGGAGTGTGGAGCACCTCGGTTACCAGGGAACCCCCCCGGCCGCCTTCCCCCCAGCTCCTGGGGAGCTCCGTGGGGGGGGACCCCCTCCAGCTCCCCCCCTCAACCGGCTGCCAGCACCCCCAGGCCAAGCTGGGACGCGGCCGGAGGCCGTGCTGCTGCCGGGGGCTCCGGGTCCCCTGGGGTCGATCCCCTCCGGGTTCCCCCTGGTCCCCCCCCGGGGGCCGCGCCCGGAGCCCGGCTCCGGAGCTTCGGGGCAGGAGCCCCGCCCGCGATGTAAGCTCGTCCCCCATTGGCCGGCGGGGCGGCGGCCGCTTGTCACGCCGCCCGCCATTGGCCGCGGCTCGGCGGCGCCTCCGGCGGCCCCTTTTGTTGCCGGAGCGCCCAAGTTGGCGGCGGCGGCGGCGGGGATGCGGCGGGAGCCGGGCCCCGGCTGAGCGGAGCCGGGCGCCGGAGGTGAGTGCCCCGAGACCCCCCCCCCCACCCCGCCCGGCCCCCCCCGTCCTCACCCCGCCTGGCCCCGGGCCCCCTGGGCCCCCCCCCCGGGGGGGGCCCCCCCCGGGTTTGGGTTTGGGGGGGGGGGGGGGGGGGTCCCGGTACCACCGGGGACGGAGCCGAGCCCCCCGCACCGGGACGTCCCGGGGGCTGCAATGGGGCGCCGAGAGCCCCTCGGAACCCTCCTGGCTGGGGGCCCCCCCTGCCCAGGGACCCCAGCACCGGGCTGGCAGAGGGACCCCCCCCCCGGGCACCGCCGGTGCCTTCGTTCCTGCCCCGGGGATTTGCGGGGAGCCGAACTGGGGGTCCCGGGATTAGGGGGGGGAGGGCGCGGGGGGTCCCCTCCGCCGGGCTGGGGGCTGGCAGGGGCGATGCGGGGTGGGGGGCACAAACTCCGGCCCGAGACCCCCCCCCCCAGTTGCCGGAGGAGCAGAGGCGGCCGGAGCAAAGCTGGGACAAAAGGCTGCAGAAATGTCACCGCCAGCCCGAGCGGGGGGACGAGGCACCGGGAGGTGACCCCAGGAGCACCAGGACCCCCGCGGGGCCTCGGCGGGTCCCCCCCGGCCCTGGGCAGCCCCGCGAGCCTTCAGCACCCCCCTGCCTCAGTTTCCCCCGAACTGGGCTGACATTGGGATGGGACTGGGGGCGGCAGCGCTGGTTCTCCTCGAGCCGTCCTCCCCGGAGCCACCGGCATCAACGCTGGGAGCCACGACCGACGCCGGGAACGCTCCTGCCGGGGTCCCCCCACACAGCCCCGCGTTTCAGGGACTCCCCGCTGCCCTCTTTCACCTCCTTTGCCCTCAACATTTGAGCCTCGTTCGTGAGGCAGAGCGTGCCAGGCCGGCGGGGTCCCGCGGTGGCGGCGAGCGCCGCGAGCGCCGGCACCGGGGAGCTCCGGGCATCACCGCCACGGGCACCGAGGCACCCGCGGAGCAAAACCCGCAGCCTGGAGGGGAGCCCGGGGCCGTGCTCCAACAGCGGGGGCCCCTCCGGCGTCCCCCCGACGGCATCTGGCCGGCCTCAAGGCGGGGGAGCCCGGCCAGCGGCATCGCCCCGGCGAGGGGGGGGCCGTGGCCACGCGCCCGCGCCGGGGGCCGAGCCAGCAGCGCGCTGGCAGGACAAGCGGCCTCCCGGCCCGCGGATAAGCGGAGCAGGGGCGAAGGGTTTGTTGTGTCTGCCGCCGGCCCAAGGATTTTCCCAGGCCCCGGAGCTCTCGCACCCGCCGTGACTCAGAGCTTCGGCTGGAAAAGGCAGGCGGGGGGGGGTGCAAAGACGCTCGGGGGGCCCCGGCACACGCGTGTGCGCACGGCTCTTGGCGTGTGCACGGAGGAAGCCGAGGGAGAAGCCCAACGCAGCAGCGAGCGAGGGGTTAAGGAGCGGCGCCAGCAGCCCGGGCTCTGTTTAGTCTGGGCCCCGCGCTGGAGACGACGGGGCCGGGCAGTGCCGAGCGTGCGCCTCCGGCACCCTGGGGTGAGCTCTCGCCCGGCCGCACGCTGCGCACACCCGGGCGTCCTCCCTGCCGCGCGCCGTCGGGGTGGCGTGGCTGCCAGCCGCACGGCGCCACCGTCCCTGCGGACCCCCGGGCCGGGCACGTGGCCACCGCCGTTATCCCCGTGCGTCTTCCCACGCCGGATAGGGACCGTGGAAGCCGGGCGTCCGGGCTGGTCCCCCCGCTTCGAGGTGCCGAATGGCTCTGCGCCACGTCCTCCTCGCCCGCCACGTGCCCTTAACAGGGGCCACCGCGTCCACGGTGCCGCAGGGGGGCCGCGTCCCCCTCTGGCCGCCTCCAGCCCCCCGCGGGCACCGGCGCGGCCAACGATGCTGAGCTCCCGAGGCGCCGCGCCGCGGTGGGCGCGCAGGCGAGGGCAGGGGGGCCAGCAGGGCCCCTGCCGCGGGGTGACGGGCAGGGCCGTGCCGTGCCGTGCCTTGCAGGGGAGCGGGGCCATGTCCCTCGGCGCGCCCACCAGCAGCGACGCCTGCCTGAGCATCGTGCACAGCCTGATGTGCCACCGGCAGGGCGGGGAGAACGAGAGCTTCGCCAAGCGGGCCATCGAGAGCCTCGTCAAGAAGCTCAAGGAGAAGAAGGACGAGCTCGACTCGCTCATCGCCGCCATCACCACCAACGGCGCCCACCCCAGCAAGTGCGTCACCATCCAGCGCACCTTGGACGGGCGGCTCCAGGTAACCCCCTGGGGAGACCTTCGAGGGTCCGGGTACCGCTGCAGCCCCCCCACGCCCTGTGTACCCCACGCTCTGGGGACCTGGGGGTCCTGGTGGGGACCTGGGTGATCCCAAGACCCTCCAAACATCCCCGAGCTGGGGGATCTGGGGGTCTTAATGCCCCATGAGTGCTCCACCGTGCAAGCTGTCCTCGAGCTGGGGGGACCTGCTGCTCCGTAACCCCCCCAAAACCCACAGCCCTCCCCAGGCTTCGGGGACCTGGGGTCCTGGTGCCCCGTGAGCCCCCAGCACGCGAGCTGTCCCCAGTCTGGAGGCAGCGGGGTGTCCTGGTGCTCCGTGGCCCTGCAGCCCCCAGAGCAATCCCCAGCTTTGGGCCCTTGCTGTCCCTGTGCAAGTGATCCCCACGCTGGGGGGGACCCAGGCTTTGGGCTACCCCAGAGCCCCCCAAGACCCCACAACCCACCCCAAGCTTTGGGTACCGGGGTGCCCTGAGACCCCAGAGCCCTCCCCATGCTGGAAGGCGGGGGGGGGGGACGACACAGGCATGGGGGCAGGGGGAGACACCCCTCGACCAGAGGGGTGCACGGGGGGGGTCCCCAAATCCCCACCCCACCTCTCCGTGCCTGGCACCGTGCTGATTTCAACATCTGCATTCTCACCCCACCACCACACATGGCTGGGGGGCGGGGATCAGGGGGCAAGCAGAGCAGCCCCCCCGGCAGGTCAGAGCCTCCCCTTAGCATCACGGGGGGCTGCTTTGCCCCCCGCCCGCTGTCCCGTCTCCCCCCCCTTGCTCCGGCATCCCCCGGCGGCGCTGCCCCCCTTGCCGGGATGAGTCAGTGTCTGGCAGGCTGCGGCGGGGGGGCGCGGGGGGGTTGTTATGTCTGCAGCGAGCGCGGCTCCGGGGAGGCGCAGGGGGAGCCCCCCGCCGCTGCGGGGTCCCAGCCTGGCGCCTGCTGTGGGGATTTATTTGGGGTGGGGGGCGAGGGATATTTGGGGGTGGGGGGGTCCAACCCCCCGTCCCCATATTGGGGGTGCCGTCGGTGGGTCCGGCTGCGCGTGGCGGGGCGCAGCGTCCCGCTGGGTGCCCAACTTGTCCCCTCGCCTTGTGTCCCCCCCCCCAGGTGGCGGGCAGGAAGGGGTTCCCCCACGTCATCTACGCCCGGCTGTGGCGCTGGCCGGACCTGCACAAGAACGAGCTGAAGCACGCCAAGTTCTGCCAGTTCGCCTTCGACCTCAAGTACGACAGCGTCTGCGTCAACCCCTACCACTACGAGCGCGTGGTGGCCCCGGCCGTCGGTGAGCCAGCCCAGCCCCGACACCTCCAGCCCCCCCCCCGTTCCCCTTGGGGGTCCCCCGTAACGCCCCCTCCCCGTCTCTCCCCGCCAGGTCTGAGCATCCCCAGCGCAGGTGAGACCCCGGCCCCGTTGCGGCCCCGCAGCCGGCAGCCCCTCGGTGTGGGTCCCCCCCACCTCCCCAGCGGGTCCCCGTGCCCCCCAATGGTCTCCGGTGTCCCCCCCGCCCAGTGCCCCCCGCCCGCCTGGTGAAGGAGGAGTTTGTCCATGACTGTGTGCAGATGGAGGTGCCGCACGGGGCCAAGCGGGCGCCGCGCCCCCCCGCCGACCCCTACCGCCCGCCGCTGCCCCCCCCGCCGCTCCCCGAGTCCCCCCACGCCCCCGGGAGCCTCTACCCTGCTCTGCCCATGTCGCCCCCAGGTAAGACCCCCCCGTCTCCCTCTCTGTGTCCCCCCTCCCACCTCAGCCCCATTCTCGGGGAGGGGTTTGGGGGCACCACGCCGAGCCCCCCCCCCCCCCCAACCCCGTCCCCAACCCGCAGTGGCCCCCGGCGGCCCCCTGCTCCCGCTGCCCCACGGCGAGGGGCTGCTGCGGATCGCCTGCCCCACGCCGCCCCCGGCCACGCCAGCGCAGCCCCCCCCGCAGAACGGCTACCCCGCGCCCCCCAAACCGCCCTACCACGGTGAGTACCGGGGCTGCCCCCACGTCGCTGCGTCCCCCAGCTTTACGGGGGGGGACACACACGCTGACCCCCCCCCGGCCACCCTCTCTCCCACCCCAGGTTCTCCGACCAGCTGGAGCAGCGGCAGCACGGCCATCTACGCCCCCAGCTTGGGGGGGGCGCAGCCCCCTCCCCAGCCCGGCAGCCGGAGCCACCCGCAGCCCCCCCTGCACCACCCCAACCACTACTGTAGGTCTTGGGGGGGGCGATGGGGGTGGGGAGGGGGCACGGCATCGCAGCGCTCACCCCATTTTGTGCCCCCCCACCACCACCCTCCCCCAGGGCCCCCACACCATAGCTCCGCGCCGTACCAGCAGCCGGTGTCCACGCACCCCGGTAAGCACCCGAGGGGCGCCCAGCACCCCGGTGCTCATCTTGGGTGCCCTGACCCCCTCCCCAAACCTCGTGTCCCCCCCCCAGGGCCGGAGTTCTGGTGCTCCATCGCCTACTTCGAGATGGACGTGCAGGTGGGGGAGATCTTCAAGGTGCCGTCCAGCTGCCCCGTGGTCGTCGTGGACGGCTACGTGGACCCCTCGGGGGGCGACCGCTTCTGCCTGGGGCAGCTCTCCAACGTGCACCGCACCGACGCCAGCGAGCGGGCCCGGTGGGGCGGGGGG
>CM021789.1:1855660-1869766 GCA_011076525.1 Nettapus auritus
GGAGCAGGAGCGGCTGCGGAGGCTGAACCACAGCGTGGCCAAGGAGACGGTGCGGAGGAAAGCCATGCTGGAGGCCGCCGGCGGCTACCCCCAGGGCCTGCCCGGCAAGTGAGGCTCCTGCCGCGGCACCAGGCCGGGTCCGTGGCGGCTGCGCCCTCCCCGGGGCGCTGGGACGGAGCGGGAGCAGCACCGGGAGCGGGCACTGCCGAGGGGGGGCAGGAAACCGCGGCCGCAGCGCTGGGGGGGATGAGGAACCCCCCAATGAGGCTGCGGTGCGGCAGCGCGTGCTCAGCAAGCTGGGGCTGCGGCTGCGGCGCTTCCAGGGGTGCAGGCACTGAAATAAACGGCGGCGTGTGGTCGTGGGGTGATGTGGGTCTGTAACGCCACTCGGGTCACGGCCCCAGCAGAAGCAGCACCCAGGGTGGGGCTCAGCACCCCCAGGCAGCCCCCGGTGAGGGCTGGGCCCCACCAGCCCTTGTTGGGAGCCTTTTCTGGAGCGTGCGTCTCTCCAGGCACAAAGAACACGCTCCAAAGGGGGGAAGGTTTTAATGCGAACCTATAAAAACACAAATCCGGGGGCACAGCAGCGGGTGCATTCACTCAGAATGCGCTCGGTCCCTCACATGCTTCGTCCAGCGGCGAGGCGAGCTGCGGGGCACGGCAGGAACACAGCTCAGAGCCAGGCCCCAACCTCTCCCTCCTGCTCCGGGGGGGCCGTGGGACACCCCGAGCGGGTTTTACCTTCACGAGTCACTCCTGAGTCTCCATGCTTTCCTCTTCCTCGCCCGCAGCCGGTTCTTCCTGGTTCTCCTCCTCCTCTTCTCCTTCTTTCTTCTCCGGAGGCTTCTCGTAAGCCTTCTCGGAAGGCGTCACGATCACCCCGTCCCACGTGGACATTTCGGAAGCCAGGTCTGGGAAAAGCGGCACTGAGCAGGCCACTCACGGCCCCCCAGCACCATCGGGGCGCCCTCAGGCTCTCATTTTCAAGCCCCGGGGCCCGCACCGCCCCTGCTTACAGCTGGCGTCGCCCTCCTGGCCCAGGATCTTCCTGTAGCCTCCGTGCGAGAGGATCCGGACGAGCGTCTGCGCGGTGTAGCACACCATGTCCTGCGGCACGGGGACGGAGTCAGAGCGGGGACGGCTTTCGGCCCCTTCTCCCGCGGCAGACGAGGCCTCACCTGCTGCTCCAGGGTCATAACGGTGTGCACGCGGAAGTTGCCGCTCTCGCAGGGATCGGTGATGCCCACGGAGCCGGGGAGGAAGAGCCCCGCCGCCAGGATCTGGAGGCAGCGCCTGCGGGACGAGAGCTCGGTGTTCGGGGGAGCCGGGGCGAGGAGCCCGCTCTGCCTCCCCCCCGGGCCCCTCGCTCCGTAACGCCCCGAGGGGCGGACGCGGACCTGTAGGCGATGTTGAGAGCCAGGGGCTGCCGGGTGGGGTTGTTCATCACGGCGTAGTGCCCCTGGGGAGGGAGAAGCGTCAGGAAGGGCGAGCAGCCCAAACCCTGCAGGAGCTCTGCGGGTGTGGGAAGCGGCTGCAGCTGCAGCACGTGTGGCTCGGCTCCAGCTCCTGCCCGCGGGCGCTCACCAGCAAGTCCAGGATCCAGGGAGTGAGAGGCTCGAAGCCGGGGAACCGAATCCTCAGGTCTTTCAGCAGCCGGATCAAGACCTTCACCCTGGGCGAGGCGGCAAGAGCAGGGTTCAGAACGCATCACGCGATCCCACCGCGGGACCGGGAGCTCTCCTTGCTCCCCGTCCTCTGCGAAGAGAATCGCAGCCAGGCCTCACGGCCCCAGCTTTTACTTGAGGCCAAACTCACGTGGACTGCGAGGCGTTCTCTTCGAACCAGCGAGCGTGTCTGATGGCAGCCAGGGCGCTCTGCAGCACCTTGATGTCCACTGAAAGCAGCAGAAACGGCCGTGTTTTCACCCAAAAGGTGAGCGGGCGCTGGGGGAGGCCGGGGGGAGCCCCCCGAGAGGGCTGCCACGCGGGGCAGAGCCAGCCCGGCCCTTACGGTGCAGCTCGGGGTCCAGCTTGCGCAGGTTGGGCGGCACCGTGGTGATGAGGATCTTCACCGTGGCGTCGGCCGAGCTGATCTCAAAGCCGGTCTCGTTGGTCAGCATGGTGAGGACTGGGGACAGCACGCAGCGCCCTCAGAGGGGCTGCGAGGCTGCACCGGCCCCGGGAACGCCTCGGCACGGTCAGGTCCCCGCGCGGCGCCGGCAGCGCCCTACCTTCGCTGGGGTCCTGCGCCCTCAGGCTCTCCACCACTTTGTTTCCCAAGGCGGCCACAGCTTCCACTGGGGAGCAGCAGGAGAGGGTCTCAGAGCGGGACCGGGCGCCGCCTGCCCCCGCAGCCCCTCAGCGGGTACTCACGCGTGGGTAGGATTTTCAGGATCACCACCAGATCGGCCACGTTGTGCCCCGTCGTCATGGTCCCCTTCTTGTAGGAGCCGACCTGGCGAACCTCCTCAATTTGCTGTCAAAATAAAAATCAGTTAGCAAAACCCAACGCACGCGCTGCGTCTCGGGGAGAAAGCATCAAGCTTTGGCTAAAAAATCTGTGTAATCCACCGGGGCAAGGTTTGGCAGCAGCACCCAAGGGAACCGCTTTGACTCACCACCTCAAAGGTCCCCGGCGCTACGATGAGGTTGTCGATCACGTTGTTGATTTTGGTCACCAGGGAAAGGATGGAAGCCTGAGAAGGAATGAGAGATGGGCGATAGAACCAAGCAGTTACCCCGGACGGTCTCGTGGAGCGTCGCACAAACACAGAATAAAGATTAAATGCTTATTTGGAAATCATTGTCCAAGGAATCTCTCAGACTCCTCCACTGCAGAGCTTACTTCAGAGAGAAATGCTAACTTTTTAGGCTAGCCACAAGCACTACCAGCTAGGTTCTCTGCATCCCCGCCACAAAACGAGCTGATTCCCAGCACGCCACCTGTTCAGCAGCCGTCGGCGCGAGGTCCTGGTTTCTCTTCAGCAAGGCCTCACTGAAGGCGCTCTCGTCGGCAGCGGGCTTGACCCGCGGGAAGGCCATCTCGCACTGCAACGGGACCAGACGTCAGACCGCACTGCCCCAGACCTGACTCTGGCTCACCCTGCTCACCGGCAGACGCAGACATTTCGTTTTACTGTGGGGTTTGCTTGTGCCTGCCAATCCCACTTCTCAGCGCCTTGCTTTCAGTTGAGCTGTTCTGCTGGGAGGTGATGGGAGCTGCCCGCCCTGCCCACGCCCCCGGCCGTGCTCTGCCGGGGCAGCAGAGCCTCAGGGACTGCAGGGAGCCACCAGAACGCCCCACCCGGGCAGGTCCTGAGACCGAGCGGAACTCATTTAAGAACAGCTCCATCAACAAGGGCTTCTAGAGCTACGTGGCAGCCCCTGAAGAATAAGGCTTTGTTTGTGGCCAGCCGGAGCGTTGCGGTTGCTGTGACAGCATTCCCAGCCCCAGGGCCTGGTAACCAAGGAGGGAACGCGTTTTCCCTGAGTCACGTGTGTCAGGACAGATGCTCGGCAGGAGAAGGAATTGATTTCCTCCTGCAGAAGGCGGCCGAGGCGTGCTCCTGCTGTGGGGACCAGCACAAGGCAGCCCGCAGGACGTCTGCCAGGTGAGTGACAGCTGTCAGAACGCCTGCTGCTTGTGCTACGGAGATTTGGCAGAAGCTGGGGCTTAAGAAGCAGGGAAAGATCTCAACCAAGGTGTTATTTTTGTGATTACGATTACTCAACTGCATCCCAGTCATCCCGTGTGACACAAGTACTCCACACAATCCAAACCAACACAGTAAGTATTTCAGGTTAGTTACTGAGCCAACGGCATTTGCAGTGAACTCCTCTACTCCGGGTAAGCTAAAAGAAGTCAAACCATCACACGAAGTCAGCGCGCAACGTTTTCTAAACCGGCATCTTTAAACAAGGAAAAGCCCCGCGGCCGTTGCCTGCAAACAGCTCCGGAGGGCTCGGTTTACTCACGACATAGAAATCAAAGGGGATGTGCGGCACAAAGGGCCGGAACCTAAAGGGGGGAGAGAAAAACGCACTTTATTCTCCGCAGCAGCGCGCGTCTCCCACCCAGCCCACAGAGGTTCAGCGGCAGGAAAGGCCCTACGCGGACACAGGGAAGCTCAACGCGCCCCCGACCCTCGCCGCTACCCTGCGCTACGCTGCCAGCCCCGGGCCCTGCCCTGCGCCCCGGCAGCACGCCCCGGGGGGCGGCCGCAGCCCCCACCCCCTAGGCCTGCGCTGCTGGAGCCGCCCCTGGCTAGAGCAGAAGCCAGACTCGCCCACTGCCAGGGCCTCCCCTGGAACCAAAGCGTCCGCCACGGCCTCGGCCTCGGTCGCCCCTGGAGGAGAAAAAGGAGAAAAGCGGCGTCAGGGAGCGGCCCCAAAGCCCCCAAGGCCCCGCCCCCCCGGCCCCCCCCCCCCCAGGCCCCGAAGCCCCCCGGGCCGGCCCCGCGCACCTCATGGCTCCTCCGCGCACAGCACCCAGCGCCCGCCGCTACCCCGCAGCAAGCCGCCCGCCCGTTGGCTGCCGCCGCCCGCCGCCGGAGCTCCGCCGCACGCCGTTGGCTCAGGGGGACGTCGATCTAAAGGTCGAAGCGGCCAATCGCGGGGCGATCCCGGGGAAGGGGACGGGAGCGGAGGGGGAGCCGTGATGCGCATGCGCCGGACCCGCAGCGGCCGCTGGAGGGGGCGCAATATACACGAATGGAGCGGGTGGAGGGAGGCAGCGCGCATGCGCACACTGGGGGTAGGCGAGGAGGTAGAGCGACATGGGGCGCGGGAGGGGCGCTGCTGTCAGTAGCAGAGTGGCGCAGCGGAAGCGTGCTGGGCCCATAACCCAGAGGTCGATGGATCGAAACCATCCTCTGCTAGTTACGTTTTCTTTCCCTGCCCCGGGTGTGTTTTTTTTTTCATTGCCTCTTTAATTAAATGATTTAATTACAGCCGCCGATTCTGGCGCTCCCTAGTGCCTCTCCCCGGCGACGCTGAGCCGCTGCAACCTTGACCGGCGCACCCCGGCGGGGCGCGGGCATCCGCGGTGCTGGGAGCGCCCCGGGAGCCTCCCGCGTGCTGGGGGCCACGCGTGTCCGGGGGAGGCCGAGCCCACGGAGCCCAACCCACGGAGCCGTGCCCATCCCCCGGCGGGGCTCTCCGTGCCACTCTCCCGCTGCCTCCACGGCCGTCGTGCCCGGCGCAGGGCTGCGATTTTCCCCCCCGTGGGGATCGCGGCGACCCCAGAGCCCCGAGCCCCCCTCGGATCCCTCGGGGACCCCACGCGTGGGTCCGTGCGGGCGGTGCTGAGCCCCGCGGGGAGCCCCGGCGCTGCCCCCCGAGCCCGGCGCGGCGTGGGAAGCTGGGGAGGGGGTGGGGGGGCAGGACGGGGGCCGGCACCCGGAGGAGTGGGGAGCGGGGGGGGGGGGGGGGGCCCCCCGGCCCCCCCCCGCCCCGGGGGGGGGGAGTTCGGGGCGTTCCGCGCCGCCCTGCCCGGCGCTGGGGCCGTCGGGGCAGCCGCCGCGTGTCCCACGCGCGTCCGCGGCGCGGCAGAGCTCCGCGCTCCCCGCAGCCGCCTCCTCCAGCCGCGCGGACCCGGACACGCGTGGGGGTGCGAGGAGGGGGGCGAGCGGCCCCCCGGCGCCGCGGGGCCGGGCACGAAGGGGTTACCGGCGGTGGCTGCGAGCGGCCCTTTGTCACCGGCCCGGGGGGGGGCCGGGAAGGGCTCGTCCCGGCGCGGGGAGCCGCGGGCGGCGGGCGGCCGAGCGATGCTGGCGGTGCTGGCCGCGCTGTGCGGCGCGGGGCCGGGCGTGCGGGCGGCCGCGCTGACGCTGGCGGTGGTGCTGCCGGAGCGCAACGTGAGCTACCCGTGGGCATGGCCGCGCGTGGGGCCGGCCGTGCGCCTGGCCGCCGCCGCCGTCAACGGGCGAGCCGAGCTGCTGGGCGGCCGCACGCTGCGCTGGGTGTTCGGCAGCAGCGAGGACCGGCACGGGGTGTGCTCCGAGATGGCCGCCCCGCTGGCCGCCGTGGACCTGCGGCTCGCCCACCACCCCGCGGCCTTCGTGGGGCCCGGCTGCGTGTACACGGCGGCGCCCGTGGCTCGCTTCACCAGCCACTGGCGGCTGCCGCTGGTGACGGCTGGGGCCGAGGCGCACGGCTTCGACGACAAGCGCGAGGAGTTCGGGCTCACCACCCGCGCCGGGCCGAGCCACCGCAAGCTGGGCGAGCTGGGCGTGCAGCTGCACCGCCGCTTCAACTGGACCCGCCGCGCGCTGCTGGTCTACTGGGACGAGAAGCTGGACGACCGGCCCTACTTCTTCGCCGCCGAGGGGCTCTACGTGCAGCTGCCCACGCTGCGCAACCTCACCGTCATGGACGTGGTGTTCCGCGACAAGGGCAACTACTCCTTCATCATCCAGGAGATCAAGCAGAAGGGGCGCAGTGAGTGCGGGGCTGGCGGGGGCGCGGCGGGCCGCGGCTCCCCACGGGTGCCCGGGGCTCCCCGGGTTCGGGTGCGGCTCCCCCAGGGCGTTCGCGGCTCTCTACAGGTGTTCCCGGCTCCCCGGGGTCGTGCGCGGCTCACCGCGGCCGGGCGCGGTTCCCCCCGGGCGGCCGCGGCTCCCCACGAGCGTCCGCGGCTCCCCACGGCCGGGCGCGGCTCCCCAGGGTCGTGCGCGGCTCCCCAAGGGCGTGCGCGGCTCGCCGCTGCCGGGCGCGGCTTCCCTCGGGTGTCCGCGACTCCTCAAGGGCATTCGTGGCTCCCCACGGGTGCTTCCAGCTCCCCACGGGTGTCCGCGGCTCCCCTCGGACGTGCGCAGCTCCCCAGGGTCTGCAACTCCCCGCGGGTGTCCCCAGCTTCTCCCACGCGTCCCCAGCTCCCCACGGTTTTCCTCAGCTCCCCACGGGTACCCCCGGCTCCCCACGGCTGCCCCCGGCTCCCCACGGGTGTCCGCGGCTCCACACGGGCACACGTGGGCACGGGGGAGCACGCCGAATGCCCGCAGCGCCCCGTCCCCATGCGCTGCCCCCCCCCGGCGGGGCGTTGGGCACCGGCCAGCCCTGGAGCGCGGCCCGGGCAGGGCCCCCCCCGCTGCCGGCCGCTTTCCGGGGGCGCCGCCTGCCCGGGGCTGGCACGGCCGGGGCACCGGGCCCCCAGCTCCCGCCGGGCCGGAGCCGTCTGGGCGCTCCCCCCCCCCGGGAACGGCGGCTCCAGGGGCTGGCAGCGGCGGACGACGTCCGCCCGACCCCGCTGTCCCCATCGGGTGCTGTCTGGGGACCCGGCGGTGGCAGCCCGGTGACGCCGGGGGGGGCACCCCAGGGTGCTGCTGGGGGGCGCGGGGCAGCGGCACCCACCCCCGGGGTCCCGGTGAATAAATCTCGGCCGTCGGTCTGGGCCGTGCGGAGGAGGAAACGGAGTCAGGAAAACAGGAAACCTCGGGCAGGGCCCGGCAGGGGCACGCGGGCGGGCAGAGGGCGCGAGACCCCCGCTCCCCCCAGCGTCCCGCTGGGTGCCCCCCGAGGGCGCAGCAGCCCCCGGTCCCTGCTGCACGCCGTGCTGGGTGGCACGGCCCAAGGCACGTCCCCTGCTGCGGGGTGGGGGACCCTCGGGTCTGATAATGAGACGGGGCTGTAATTAAATCACCCTAATTATCTCTGCCGGTCCGGCTGCTGCCAATCCAGACCCAGACGCGGAGGGACTCAGGGTGCTGGGCTGAGGTCACCGTCCCCGTTTTGGGGTTCGCCACCCGGGGTGGGGGCTCCGGTGCCATAAGCGGTCTCGCCCCGCGCAGTTGTCTACGTGTGCTGCGCGCCGGACACGCTGCGGGAGCTGATGCTGCAAGCCTGGCGCGAGGGGCTCACCCGCGGCGACTACGCCTTCTTCTACATCGACATCTTCGGGGCCAGCCTGCAAGGCAGCCACTTCCCCGAGCCCCAGCGGCCCTGGAAGCGGGGTGACCGCGACGACGCCAGCGCCCGGCAAGCCTTCGAGGTGAGCGCCCCGGGGTGCCGCGCGTGGGCAGGGACCCCCCGGGTGCCCTCTTCTCCCCCACGTGAGTGCCGCCGCTGCCCCAGCCTCCCCTGCCCGCCTGCTCCCTGCTGGCAGCCCCGGAGGAGGAAGGAAGCGAGATTAATTTCCCCAGGTCTCGGCTCCAGCGCTGCCCGGAGCTATTAATAGGCGCAGCACGGAGCCAGCCCGCCCCGGCCCCTGGGGCTTGGGGGACCCCGTAACGGAGGGGAGCGGGCAGGGTCCCCCGTCCCCGCTGCCAACCGCTTGTCCTTGCCCCAGGCCGTCACCATCATCACCTACAAGGAGCCCGAAAACCCCGAGTACCGGCCCTTCCTGGCCCGGCTCAAGGAGGAGGCGCGCACCCACTTCAACTACACCATGAAGGACGGCTTGGTGGGGCGCGGGGACAGGGCTGGGAAGGGTGGGGAGCACGGGGTGGGGGACAGATGGAGCTGGGGACGCGGGATGGAGCCGGGTACAGAGGGACAAGGGACAGAGGCAGGGACATGGGAACATGGGATGGAGCTGGGGAAAAAAGGGACAGGGGAGGGAGCCAGGGGTGCAGGATGACCTGGGGCTGTTGGGGACTAAGGGCAGAGGATGACCTGGGGCTGCCGGGGACAAGAGGACGCGGGTCCCCGTCCGTGCCCTGTCCCCAGCCAGCTCCATGCCCCCAGATGAATTTCATCGCGGCCGCCTTCCACGACGGGGTGCTGCTCTACGCCCAGGCCGTCAATGAGACGCTGGAGCGGGGCGGCTCCATCACCAACGCCTCCGCCATCACCCGCCAGATGTGGAACCGCACCTTCTACGGTGGGCACCCGTCCTGGCCCCGTCCCATCCCCATTCCGGCCCCAGCCCTGTGCCCGGCCCCAGCAGGGCTGGCTGCTGCCTGCCCGCCACGCTCCCAGGCTGGTATTTTGGGATCGGAGCCAGCAGGATGGAGATTTACAGCCCGGGGCACCACGGAGCCACCATCCCCGCCGGCGCTGGCCCCGTGCCCCGTCCCCTGGCTGGGGTCCCTGGCTTGTCCCTGAGCACCTCGCCCTCCATCCCCAGGCGTCACCGGCTTCTTGAAGATCGATGAGAACGGGGACCGGGAGAGCGACTACTCCCTGTGGGACATGGACCCGGTGCGCGGTGACTTCCAGGTGAGAGCCGGCCCCAGCGCAGGGCCACCTCGGTCCCCAGGAGGCCACCGGGGGCCTCGTCCCAGCCCCGTCTCACCCCCATCCCAGATCGTGGCCAACTACAACGGCACCACCAAGAAGATCCACATGGTGCCGGGGCGCGAGATCCACTGGCCGGGGAACAAGGTTCCCTCCGACGTCCCCCCTTGCGGTTTTGACAACAGCGACCCGCAGTGCCGCAAGGGTGAGTGGCGGGGGGGAGACCCCCATCGGGGCAGGGGCCGGGGCGCCCACGAGCCCCTCACCGCCCTCCTCTCGCCCCGCAGCCAGCCTGAGCACCCTGGAGGTGCTGTCCCTCGTGGTCAGCCTGATCCTCCTGGCCATCACCATCATCTCCTTCTTCATCTACAGGTGCGGGTACCGGGCTGGGGAGGGAGGGGGCGGCCCTGTGTGCCCCAGGGGGGGGGTTGGGGGACCGCCGGGGGTCTCATCCTGCCCTCCCGCCCCAGGAAGCTGCAGCTGGAGAAGGAGCTGGCGGCCGAGCTGTGGCGCATCCGCTGGGAGGACGTGCAGATGAGCAGCCTGGAGAAGCACCTGCGCAGCGCCGGGAGCAAGCTCACGCTGTCGCTGGTGGGCACCCAAAACGCCCCCAGACCCCCCCCCGACAATGGGGACGGGGACGGGGACGAGCTCACCCCGCGTGCTTCCCGCAGAGGGGCTCCAACTACGGCTCGCTGATGACCGCAGAGGGGCAGTTCCAGGTCTACGCCAAGACGGCGTACTACAAGGTATGGGGGCACGGGAGCGGGGCCGGGCGCCCACCACCCCACCGGGTGCCCCCCGCCCACCACCTCACCTGCCCCCAGGGCAACTTGGTGGCCGTGAAGCACCTCAACCGCAAGCGGATCGAGCTGACGCGCAAGGTCTTGTTCGAGCTGAAGCACGTAGGTGGAGCTGGGGGGAGGACGAGGCGCGGGGCAGGGTCCCCGGAGCGGGGCAGAGCCCGGCCCCACAGCGCGCTGTCCCCTAGATGCGGGACGTCCAAAACGAGCACCTGACCCGCTTCATCGGCGCCTGCACCGACCCCCCGAACATCTGCATCCTGACCGAGTACTGCCCCCGCGGGAGCCTCCAGGTGCCGGCGGGGTCCCCGCTCCCCGACAGGAGCCCGTCACCCAGCACCCTGCCTTCGGGCTGCATCGCCCTGTGGGTCTGCCTGGGGTGGCGCAGAGCAGTGAGGTGACCCCCCCTGCACCCCCAGGACATCCTGGAGAACGAGAGCATCACGCTGGACTGGATGTTCCGCTACTCCCTCACCAACGACATCGTTAAGGTAATGAGATGCTTCCCACGGGGGTTCCCGGGGGGCAGGGGAACCGGGTCTGAGTGCCCTCCACCCATCCATCCACCCATCCACCCAACCATCCATCCACCCAACCATCCATCCATCCACCCAACCATCCATCCATCCATCATCCATTTATCCACCCAACCATCCATCCACCCAACCATCCATCCATCCATCATCCATTTATCCACCCAACCATCCATCCACCCAACCATCCATCCATCCACTCATCCATCCACCCGTCCGTCCATCTGTCCATCCACCCACCCACCCACCCGCCCATCCAGGGGATGCAGTTCCTGCACAACGGCGTCATCGTCTCCCACGGGAACCTCAAGTCCTCCAACTGCGTGGTGGACAGCCGCTTCGTGCTGAAGATCACCGACTACGGGCTGGAGAGCTTCCGCGCGGCCCCCGACGGCGAGGACTCCCACGCGCTCTTCGCCAGTGAGCAGCGCCCCCGTGCCCTGCCGTCCCCGTCCCCGGGGTCCCTGCCCGGCCCGACCCCGTCCCTGGTGCCGCAGAGAAGCTGTGGACGGCGCCCGAGCTGCTGCGGATGGAGGCGCCGCCGGCGCGGGGCACACAGAAGGGCGACGTGTACAGCTTCGGCATCATCCTGCAAGAGATCGCCCTGCGCAACGGCGTCTTCTACGTGGAGGGCATGGACCTGAGCCCCAAAGGTGGGAAGGGGACGGGGTGACGGCGCCGGGGAGGTGCTGAGGGGCGCTTGGACCCGTTGCGATGGGTGCTGGGATGTGGGATGGGGTGATGGGACCTGTTATGGGGTCTTGGACCTGCTGTGATGGGTGCTGGGACCTGGCATGGGGTGATGGGACCTGTTATGAGGTCTTGGACCTGCTGTGATGGGTGCTTGGACCTGCTATGGGGTCTTGGACTTGCTATGGGGTGCTTGAACCCACTGCTTTGAGGTCTTGGACCAGCTGCTATGGGGTCTTGGACCTGCTATGGGGTCTTGTGCGGTGCTTGGACCTGCTGCAATGGGTGCTTGGACTTGTGATGGGTACTGGCACCTGCTATAGGGTCTTGGACCTACTGCAATGGGTGCTTGGACCTGCTATGCGGTCTTGGACATGCTATGGGGTGCTTGGACCCACTGCTGTGGGGTCTTGGACCTGCTGCTATGGGGTCTTGGACCTGCTGTGGGGCGCTGGGACCTGCTATGGGGTGCTGGGACCTGCTGTGGGGTGCTGGGACCCGCTGCTATGGGGTCGTGGACCTGCTGATGGGTTCTTGGAGCCACTGTTGGGTGCCGGCTCTGCTGACGGGTGCCCGCCCCGCAGAGATCATCGAGCGGGTGAAGAGCGGCGAGCGCCCCAGCTTCCGCCCCTCGACCAGCGTGGGGTGTCACCTGGAGGAGCTGGGCCAGCTGATGCAGCACTGCTGGGCCGAGGACGTCCTGGAGCGCCCCGACTTCAACCAGATCAAGGTCCAGCTCCGCAAGTTCAACAGGTGCCTGCACGTCCCGCCGTGCCCGCTCCCCCCAGGAGTCGGGTGGTCCCCAACGGTCCCCGGCGCGTCCCCCCCGCGGGTGCTGACCCCCTGCCCGCAGGGAGAGCAGCAGCAACATCCTGGACAACCTGCTGTCGCGCATGGAGCAGTACGCCAACAACCTGGAGGAGCTGGTGGAGGAGCGCACCCAGGCCTACCTGGAGGAGAAGCGCAAAGCCGAGGCTCTGCTCTACCAGATCCTGCCCCAGTGAGCTCCAGGGGTGACAGGGGGCGTCTGTAACCCCCCCAACATCAAGCACCCTGGGGCACCCCTTGCCTGTTTCCCCAGGGGGTTCCCCGAGGGTGCTGTGCGGGGCTGGGGGTGCTTGGAGGGGCTGGAGGTCCCAAGGACCCCCTAAGGCTTGGGTGATCAGAGGACCTGGGGGTTGCTGGAGACCCCAAAGGCCCCCCAAGGGTTGGGGTGATCAGAGGAGCTGGGGATCCCTGGAGACCCCAAAACCCCCCCCAAGGCTTGGGGCTGGGGGTGACCAGAAGCACCCCGTTCCCCCCCAGCTCACAATTTGGGGTGCCCCCAGGCTCCCCAAGCGGTTCAGGGCAGCTCGGCAGGCTGGAGCCCCCCGGGACCCCAACACAGCTCAGGGCTGGGGACACCAGGAAGGGGTCTGGGGGCTGCGCCCCCCTCACCCCCATCCCCTCCCGCCCCCAGCTCGGTGGCGGAGCAGCTGAAGCGGGGCGAGACGGTGCAGGCGGAGGCCTTCGACAGCGTCACCATCTACTTCAGCGACATCGTGGGCTTCACGGCGCTGTCGGCCGAGAGCACCCCCATGCAGGTGGTGACGCTGCTCAACGACCTCTACACCTGCTTCGACGCCATCATCGACAACTTCGACGTCTACAAGGTGAGGGCGCGCGCCCGCCGTGTCCCCCCCAACCCAAGCCCGGGGTGCCCCCCGGAGCCGGCGGCGTACCCCCCCACGGCCCGCCGCCGCCGTCCCCGCAGGTGGAGACCATCGGGGACGCCTACATGGTGGTGTCGGGGCTGCCGGTGCGCAACGGGAAGCTGCACGCCCGCGAGGTGGCCCGCATGGCGCTGGCGCTGCTGGACGCCGTGCGCTCCTTCAAGATCCGCCACCGCCCCCAGCAGCAGCTCAAGCTGCGCATCGGCATCCACACGGGTCAGAGGGACGGGGACAGGGCTCATGCGTGGGTTGGGGGGACGGGGATGGGGACGTGGCACCCATGTGGGTTGGGGGGGATGGGGACATGGCATCCCTGTGGATTGGTAGGGATGGGGACAGGGATGGGGATGTGGCACCCATGTGGGTCTTTGGGGACAGGGATGGGGACACGGCACCCACGTGGGTTGGGGAGCACAGGGATGGGGACGTGGCACCCATGTGGGTTGGTGGGGATGGGGACGGGGATGGTGACATGGTACCCATGTGGGTCTTTGGGGACAGGGATGGGGACAGGGCACCCATGTGGGCTGGGGACGGGGATGGGGACGTGGCACCCATGTGGGTCGGTGGGGATGGGGACATGGTACCCATGCGGGTCGGGGGGCACAGGGATGGGGACAGGGCACCCATGTGGGTCAATGGGAATGGGGACAGGGATGTGGCACCCACAGGGCTCAGTGGGGATGGGGTCACAGCACCCACGTGGGTCGGGGGGCACAGGGATGGGGACACGGCACCCACACGGGTCACTGGGGATGGGGGTCTCCCTGCCCCCCCCCAGGGATGGGGGGCACGGGGCACCCAACGGGGCTGGGGGACACCCACCCCCTACATGGGGACAGGGGCCAAAGCCAGTGGGGGGGGAGCCAGGCTGGGGGCCGTGGGGGGGCTCACTGGGGGTCACGCAGGGCCCGTCTGCGCCGGCGTGGTGGGTCTGAAGATGCCCCGGTACTGCCTCTTCGGGGACACGGTGAACACGGCCTCGCGCATGGAGTCCAACGGGGAAGGTGATGGCAGCGGGGTGGGGGGATTTGGGGGTGTTGGGGGGGGGCACCCATGGGTGCTGACGGCGCCGCCTCCGTGCAGCCCTGAAGATCCACATCTCGGCGGTGACCAAGGCGGTGCTGGAGGAGTTCGGCTGCTTCGAGCTGGAGCTGCGGGGGGACGTGGAGATGAAGGTGAGCCCCGGACCCCC
>CM021789.1:1875648-1902708 GCA_011076525.1 Nettapus auritus
TGGTGGATTGTTGGTGGATTGTTGGTGGATTGTTGGTGGATTGTTGGCAGCCTTGGCAATAACCAAGGACTTCGGGTCCTCTCCCCACCCCCTCGGCAGCGGAGCCCCGAGGGTTTTTCTCCGAGCACCTTTGGGTTGTGGCTGCCATCCCGGTGCTGTTAGGGGTCGGGTCGGACCCGCCTGAGCAAGCAGTGAAGCTAATCCGTGCTCTGGGCTGTGTGTGAGGACCTGAAGGTGGCTTTAAATGCAGAATTGGGCACCGAGCCTCCCGCACGGCCCCCAGAAATGCGAAGGGCGGGTGCGTGGCCCAGGAGAGGAGCCGGCAGCGCTGGGGTTTTCCAAACAACGGGGGTAAAACCCCGAGTTTGGGGGGGAATTGGCACCCCGGGCTGCTTCTGTCCCGGGCTCCCTCCCCGCAGGCGTTCTGATTTGCTGTAGTTTGGGTTTTATTTCTTTAACTCTACGGGAAAGGGAGGGAGAAAGCAAAGGGAGGGAGAAAGCATGAGCACGGGGAGCCTCATCAAAGGGAGCTTTGGAGGCCTCGTTAACTGAAGCAGGATGCAGGGAGCAGACCCGCGCTCTCTGGAATATCATGACATTTACCGGCGCAAATTAGCGTTCGTTCAGAACTGAGCTAATGGCTTCCTCGGCGCCCTCCACCCCCTGCTGCCCCGACGCCAGGGGAAGGCAGCGCCAGCACTTTGCTCTCTGGCCAGCATTCTTCCTGGCCGCCGAGGCCCTTCCTCGCCCTGTCTGCATGGGGCTGTTTGTCCGTTGATCCCTCCGCTCTCGGCCTCTCCGCAGAGCACAGGGCTGGGATGAGGGGCCGGGGGCGGTTGTTGGGAGCCCCCCCGGTGTCTGTGCTGGAGTGAGAAACCTTTGGCCCCCGGGGCGAAACCCAGCGCGTTGTAAAGCCCCGCAGGATTAACGGCTGGGCCTGGGATGCTGCTGCAGGTCACCCCCCGGAGCCCGCCCGCCCGCTGTTCCTTCCCTGAGCTGGGTTTGTTTGCTGTTATCTAATCAGGTTTGCATTAAACGCCACGGCGTGTTTTCCATCGCGCTCCTTTATCTGTAACCATCCCCTGCCGTTCCCTGCCGCAGTGCTACCGGGACTTGGCGCTGGTGAGCCGAGACGGCATGAACATCGTCCTCAACAAGATCAACCAGATCCTCATGGAGAAGTACCTGAAGCTGCAGGACACGTGTCGCACCCAGGTGAGGAGGGGGCTTCCCCCAGAGCCCCCCTCCACGTGCCGGCCTGGAGGATGAAGAGCACGGGGAGCTGGAGCCGGGGAGGGCTTGGGGCCAAGCTCCTTTGGGAAATGGGGCTGGGGGTGGCGGTTGGCACGGGGGCAGCCGGGGAGGTGTCGCGGGAGGGCCCGGCAGAACCTGCGCTCATCTGTCCCCCGTCCAGCTGGTGTGGCTGCTGCGGGAGCTGGTGAAGAGCGGCGTGCTTGGCGCGGACGGCGTCTGCATGACCTTCATGAAGCAGATCGCAGGTGGGTTCCGCGCTCCCAGGCGGCGGGGTCTGACCTGCCTGCAGCCAGCGGGCACGCAGGGCTCGTGCTGTGCTTGGAACCGGAGCCAGAGCTGCTGCGCAGCCGGGTCCAGACAGGCTCCTCGCGTCGCGGGCCCCAGGGCAGGCAGGAGCAGAGCTCGCTGGCAGGCGCTCAGCCTGCCCCAACCTGTCTGGTGAGGAAATCTCTCCAGGAAGGACGGAGCAGGGGATAAACCCTCACGAGGCTGTTGCTCCCAACAGCCTCTACGAGGAGTGAATCCCAGAGGGAGCCAGGAGGCTTCTGGCAAACGCTGGAACAGGAAGCGAATCGGTTCCTGCTGCTGCCAGCTTTCGCCCTCGTCACGCTGCACGCCAGCACCGGGCTCGTCCCTGGTCCCCGCTCTGAGCTGCGGGATGACGAGAGCCGTGTAGCTCACCAGAGACGCGGCGTAAAGGCCGTGGCTCTCGCAGGGAGCCGGGGCTGCCCGTACGGGAGCCCGTGGCGTGTTCCCACCGGGCCCGGTGCGAGCGCCCCTCGCTCGTGCACGCACACACACGCACACACGCCTTTCCGCATTCACAGGAACGGAGCCTCTTCCGTGTTCCCTGCTCGGCCCCGGTGCTGGCCGCTGCGGGGGAATTAAGGTCCCACCATAAAACCTGACATTGTGTTTTTATTGTGCGCGCCGTGACGCGGGGCTGGGCGGCCGGCGTTGGAAACTGCTGGGTCTGCTCTTCAGGGGAGGAAGAACGGGGAGGGAGGGGACAGAGTCCTGAGCGGGAGCCAAGCTGTCCCGGCCCCGTCGTCGCAGTGTAAACAGAGCGTTTAAAAACCCATCGGAGAAGGCATCCCTTGTTTCCCCTTGCTTACACCTCCCCGTTCAGGGCCCCCGCTGTTCTGGAAGGCCGCCGCCGTCTCGCTTGACGATGCTTTAATTGTTGTGAGCCCGTTGTGTTGGCCTGCCTGCTCCAGCCGTGCCCCCCTCGTGCCGAAGGGGCCGCGCCGAGAGGGCGAGACTCTGCTTTGACACCTGGCCTTCGCGGCGGAGCTCGGGCGTTCTTTGCAGATGCTGTGTCCCCGCTGTAGGCTCAGCAGCTGGGAACGTGGGTTGGGGTTGGGTTGTTTTTCCCCAGCTACTGAATCTCGCCCCTTTCTGGCTTCTCCTCTGCTTTCCAGAAAGGGTAATTACCGGCTCCATACTCCAGTGCTGCAACATTGCAGTGCAGACCCCCTGACCCCTAACAGAGAGCCGCTCTGCTGCACTTACAAACGCCATCAGTACTCTGGGAACAGCCAGGCAGGGCAGGAGCAGGCAGCAGGATGTGCTCCACAGCCCCTCGTTAGCTTCCCCTCGCTGGGGTGCGGGGACCGAAGCCGTCGGCGGTCCGGCTGAACCCGGCAGCACAACCCCGCCGTTAATCCGACTGTTTTTTCTCTCCCGTGTTATTTCCCACCTTCAGGCGGGGATGTGACTGCCAAGAACATCTGGCTGGCCGAGAACGTCCTGGAGATCCTGACGGAGCAAAGGTACGGTGCTCGGGAGCCGCTGGCGCCGTCAGGAGAGCGGCGGCCGGGTGTTAGCGGCTGAGAGCGCGCCTCGCCTGCCGGCCACGAGGGTTTGTCATCCACGAATTGCCACGAATCCCTCAGAGCCCTCCCGCTGCAGGTTGTGGGTGAGAGGACGGCCTCAAGTCCCCGTCAGCAAACCTCCGTGGGGTGTGGAGAGGGGCTGCGTGCCCCCTCGGATGAGACGCCGTGCCCGGGCTGGTGCCCGCGGGGACAGCGGGGCCGCGGCAGCATGCGGAGGAGCACGCGTGGCCCCCGAGCGGCATCCCAGGAATATTTTCTTCCTGCGTTTCCTGAGCTGCGGGGGAGGTGTTCCTTTCGCAGGAGTGGGACAGAGTTAATTGCCCAAAAAGCTTCCTGTGTTTAAACAGCTCCTGCTTGGTTGGGGCTGCAACTTTAATTTGCTGGGGACGAGCCATCTGGGAAGCATTGTCCTGTGGGTTCAGCATTGTCCTGTGTTGGCAAAGCAGCCGCTAATTGATGATAAGCAGAATTCCTAGCTGCAGCCCTCAGCTGGGCAGAGTCATTATTTTTAAACAGCCTCTAGCTTTTCGCCGCGCGCCGTCCGTAATAGCAGCGATTCTCCTCAAATCGCTTATTGCTGCGGTTAGCAATCAAGTTGTTGAGGCGTTTATTTGGCCGCGGCTAACAGTCCCGGTGGTTTGTCTCCGGGATCAGCCGTGCGAGGCGCGCTGCCGAGTGCCATCTAGTGCCCCGCTGCTCGCTGAAGGAAGCGTGGAGAGGCCTCCAAGGTCTCCTGGGCTTCTCCGACCTTTGCTCCTTGGCAGCATTTCCCCGTGCTAAGCTCAGCTCTTCCATTCCCAGCTGCTTCCGAGCTTGACCCGCTGGTAACGCGGGCTCGCCGTGCGCTGGTGCTGCTCGCTGCTGCCGGTCCGCGCCTCGGAACGTCCCCGGAGCTCTGCTTGTCTCGCCAAAGCACGCTGCAGCGTTTGCCTTGCGAACGGCCGGACACGGGGGAAACAGCTTCTCGGCGGTGATTCGAGTCCGCGTCTGGCCTTGGGTCTGCAGGAGACAGCCCGGCGCGCTAAACCTTAGCTGAGCTCCATCACTGAGGGAGTCTGACGGGAGCAGATGTGGAAGGAGAAGGCTCGGCCCCTGCCGAAGGTGCTCCTGGAGCGCCCGGGGAACGTCCTGCAGCAGCTCACAAACCCCGCACGAGGAGAGCTGAGGCCCCGGAGCGAGCCCGGAGGAGAACCTGCAGCTCCCCCCGGGGATTTGTGCCCTTTGATCAGGGGAGAGGCAGAGCTTTAATTAAAGCCACGCATGTGAAGGTCTGATCCCACCTTCGGAGCGTGGAGTGCTTGGTTTAATTAAAGCCAGTAACGAGAAAGCTGCTGCTCGAGCACTGCCCGCGCTGGAGGGGAGGCTTCCAGCTCCCTCTCGTATCCAGCCGCTCATTTCGCTGCTGGCTGCTAACGGCTGCGCTCCCCCCAGGCGTTTTCATCTTCCCTGCCTGCCCGGTCGATGAATCCTGGGGCCGTGGGTGGCTTCTGGCCGCCCTTTGACAGCGTTTTTTTCTGCGCAGCTCTCGTTGGGGAAGGGGGGAGATGCTGACCTGACAGCCCCCGGGATCCCGGCCTTAATTACTCCCACATCCTCCCCAGACGCAACCTCGCGCAGCGCCGCCCGGCCGCCTAATTAATCAGCTCCTCGCAGCCAGCTCGGTGCAGCGAGAAGAGCCTGGGAAAGCAAACACTTGTCACGTCTTCCCTGGCTCCCTCCGGTGATTTAGGGCAGCTGACTCATTTGCCACCGGGCCGCTGTCTCTTCAGGTGGCGGTGGCGCTTCTGCGGGGCTCTGATTTACGGCCGGCTGAGCCGGGAGATGCTGCGCGTTGTCCATCCCGCGGGAGGCACCGAGCCGGCCCGGCCCGTTCTTGGCATCGCGAACGGCCGGGCTGACTGCGTCGTTTTTATGGACCGAGAGCATTTATTGTTGCAGTTAGATAAGGGAGGGTGAGAACGCGGCACACCCAGCGGGCAGGGCGCTCGCGGGAGCCGCGGTGGCTGGCGGCCGCGCTCTGCCACCCGAGCAGGGCTGCGACACCCGCCCGTACGGCTGGGAAACAAATCTGCTCGCCGTGAGCTGCCGTGCCCTCCGAGGGCGCAGAAGTGCAGTACGACCGTGCCCGTAGCCACTCGTGCTGCCGGCGAGGCTCGCCGCGTCCCCTCGCCTCCGTCCTGCTCCGAGGGGCTGGGTTCCTGTGCTGTGATGTCTGTCCTGGTGCCGTTTCCAGACCTATACCTAGCTAGATCCGAGCTCTAGCAGATCAGCACATCTCCTTCTCCCCAGTTCTCTCCCTTTGTCATTTCAGCGTCCCCATGGTCACGGCTGTGCCCTTCCTTCTGCCCTGGTGCTGCCGGGTGGCCGAGATGTGGCCGCAGTAGCTCCTCGTGCGCTGCCTGAGCTGCAGGTGCTCGGCCCTGAGCACGTTATCACTTGCAGATGCAAACAGCTCAGCTCGTCGTGGCCGTGAGCTCCTCTGTGGCCCTGGCAATGTAACCCAGCAGCTCCTGTGTGTGTGTGCCACCCTGCCAAGGGCTTGGGTCCGAGCCCCCGGCCGGCAGGCTGCAGTGGGACCCTCCCCGGGGGAGGAAGGGCTGGCCCGAAGCGCAGCAGGAGCTGGCACGGAGCTGCTTGTGCGGGGCAGTCGGTGGGTGAACGTGCTCCAGGCTGGAGTCCCGGCCCTTGCTCCTTCCCTCGGTGCTTGGTTTCTTCTGGCCTCGGTCTCTCTTCCTGTATATAATGTCTCGTCGTGGTTCCCTCTAAGATGTGGCTGAAAATGGTTTTGTTTCTCCCTCCTTTGGCAGGGAGTGGGTACTGAAAAGCAGCATCTTGATAGCCATGGCGGTGTACACGTACCTGCGGCTCATCGTGGACCACCACGGAACCTCGCAGCTCCAGGTGCTCCGCCAGAAGGAGGTGGATTTCTGCATCTCCCTCCTCCGCGAACGGGTGAGAGAACCGGGGGGCGGCCGGGAGGGGAGGCCCGGCTCCCTGCGGCGTCCATGCCTGCGCGCGTGGCGCTGCCTCGTGGAGGGAAAGCTGGGAGCGTGAGACCCGCTGGCTCCTCGGGGTCACCCCGTGCACCCTGCTGGCACCGCTGCCTGGTCTCTTGTAGGCTGCCTCATTCGGCCCGTTCTGTTCAGGCCACGAGGTTTGAAACCGTTCCCTTGCTGCCGCTGCGGTGCCTCGGTGGTTGTCCTGGCTTAAAATAGCCGCAGGAATATCTGCTCCTCCCTTAGGGAGGCAGCTGGTGGCCTCGCAGCTGGTGGAGGACACGATAGCCAGCCCCGGGCATCTCTTAGGCCAACCTGTGCAGGAGAAGCCACCAGCACCAGGTGCTGGCTGGCGTCCTCGGGCTCGGCGTCCTCACCCTGCGGGCTGTGAGGTCGCTGCTGCTCCCATCCCGCGCGCTGCCCGCTCTCCCCTTCCTCCTCGCTGGGCAAGAAGGGCCGAGCGCGAAGTCAGAGCTTCAGAGACTGGCCGCGGTCCTGGAGACAAAATGTCAGATTTATGGGCTGATTGTTTGCTTTGCAAGAGAGGGAACATTTTAAAATAGCCGTTGACCTTCCCGCCTGTCACCCTGCCTCTCAGAACCTCCTCACTTCAAAAGAGGGGCAGGCTGCCAGGGGCAGGAGCGTAGATATTGTGCAAAGAGTGAATCATCTGGAGCCGGCGGTGAGGTTGAAGGACTGACTGTTCCTCCTTCCCCTCCTCCCACCCCCCCAGCTCCTTCCCCCTGCCTGGGAGCAGGTAAACACCCGGTGAGACTTTTTCCTCTCCTCTCCCCAGTTCATGGACTGCTTCATGGTCGGCCGTGACCTCGTGCGGCTCCTGCAGAACGTCGCGAGGATACCGGAGTTCGAGCAGCTCTGGAAGGACATCATCCACAACCCGCAGGTCCTCAGCGCGCAGTTCACAGGTAGGCAGGGCCTGGATCCGTCCTGCCCTGCCCGCGGGCAGGGAGCAGCCCCTGCCGTGTCCCCAGTGTCCCCGAGCCACCCCGCGTGCCTTTGGCAGGCCGCTGAGGGGGCTTTGAGGAGCAGGTGGCTCGAGGTGGACAAATCCCAGGCACGCAGCTGGGCCACGGCGGTTACGGGATCGTATCGCGTTAGTCGGTGTTCTTCATCACCTGATTTCTAAGCTGAGGTGGAGCAGAAGCCCAGAGATGCGAAGTGTCTGAGTTCTTCAGACTCTCCAGAAGAGACCTCAGGGAACCTCCGTGGCTTCGCAGCGAGAAGCCCGGCAGATGCAGCGGGGGACGCTTTCTAAATGGGATTTCATTCCTCCCAGTAGCTTTCCGCTCTCGGTGTGTCAAACACGCCGCTGCGAAGCTCTCTGCATGGTCTGGGTTAAAAGAGATGTGATGGAGAGAGTGTAGCATTTATAACTTTTACTGCTATAGATTATTCACTTCACTGGGGGCTGTCACATCGTTACCTGTCTGCAGCAATTCGAGGGAGTCTTTGGAAACGGGGCTTTAAAGCGTTCTTTCCCCACCCCCAGAGCCTGCTCTCCTCTCAGGGGCCGTGTTGGCGTCATTTAAAGGCCTCAGATTGTGCTCAGGGAAGCTCGCAGCGCATCCTTTGATTCAATGCTCCTTGAGCTCTGCCATCTCTGACTTCGTCTCCATCTCCAGAACCTCTCCGGTCATGGCCGGTCTCTGCTGAGGCTTGCCAGCTGAAGCGCTGCAGGGCCGAGTTCTCCTCTCGGGGTGTCGGAGGGGGCTCGTGGGGCTCGTGGAGGCAGAGGGGAGCTGGTCCTGCCCTAAGGGAGGCTCAGCCCTGCCCCTTCTTCCAGAAGCCTTTCTCCTAGAAGCATTCCCAGTCCTGCCTGGGTCTTTGTAGCTGCTCGTGCTCATGCTTGGAGCATCCTGGGGCGTCTGACGAGCATCTCTGTGGCTTCTCTCCCCTCCCACGCATGTAGGGGCAGCGCTCGGGGTGATTTTCCTGCTTTGCTGCAGTTTTAACCAAACGACCCTGCAAAGCGATCCCTGACATGAGCGCTCCCCACTCCTTCTCTGCTGACAAGCAGCAAACTCCCCGCAGCTTTTGCCCTTTCTCCCGTGGTTCTGTTTTCCTCCTGTTTGCCTCCACCACCGGCAGCCAGGGGCATCGCCCGGTGATGCACGAGGGTGAGACAACGCCCGAGACAACGCCTGCGCCTCGCTCGTGCTTCAGAGCCCGCTCCCCCGAATAATTCCCCTGCAGTTGGCCTTTTTCATCGGACTCATTCTTTGCCCTCTCGCCGCCCGCCGAGAGCGTGCCCTAAGTGCTGTGCGAGGTGGCCGTTGGCTCGAGCAGCCGCCGGCTCCGTGCTGCTCCGATCCAAGCCGGACTCGCTGGGCTCCGAGCAGGGCAGGAGGCTCCGGGCTCGGGATCCATCTCGCTCCAGCCTTTCCCTGAGCTCTGCGGGAGCTGCCAGCCGTGCTCCCTGCTCCGAAGCTTCCCCCCGGCCGCCCCCCAGGTGCGACGTTCCCCGAACGGGGAGGGCGAAGCGCACCTCGTGCCTGCAGCATCGCGGCGCCCGCCTGTCTGCGGCGGAGCTGGCGGCCTTGTAAATCCTTCAGGTCTTGTTGAGCGGCAGCAAAAGCCTCTCTGCTCGGGTCATAAATTCCTCCTCTTCCAGCTGCCCGGGAATGATGAGCGGCTTTTGCAGCCTCCCCTTCTGCTTCCCCCCCCCCCTCTGTTCTTTACGCACGAGGTTTTTTTCCTCATGTCTGGTCTTCATCTTCGCATCTGGGCGCCTTTCCGCCAGGGGAGGAGCTGGGCTGAGATGCTGGCAGAGCCCTGGATGGGGCCTTGTTATGCCAGCCCTGCTTTTTGGTGCCAACTGCTCCACCTGGAGCCATCGGCTGGGCTGGGACGAGTGGCAGGGACAAGCCTAAGGTCGTCTTTGTGCTCCCTGGCGAGGTGTGGGAGAGGTACGGTGGTGGTTACAGCTCGCACCTTGGTGTCTGGGCTTCCTCGCCCAGGTCTTGCCCCTGCCTTCTGATCGCTGATGTCCCCGCCGATCTCTGGACAGATGTTTTAGCACCTTTCAGCCTAAAATCGTCATCTCTTCCCAATGCTTGTGGCCAGAGGGAAACGGAGCTTAACGCTCTGCCCTGAACCCTCTGGGGGTGTTGGTGACTCCCCACGCAGATCCCGCTCGGTGCTGGCCGTGGGTCTGTGCGGACGCTGACCCCCGCCTCTCTCCCCCCAGGTGTCCTGCAGCTCCTCCAGTCGAGGACTTCTCGCAAATTCCTGGCCTGTCGCCTCACGCCCGACATGGAGACCAAGCTGCTCTTCATGACCTCGCGGGTGAGTCCCTCGCTCTCGCTCGGGGCCCTGTGCCAGCACGGGGGAGGACGGCGCTCGTCCCCGACAGGTCCACCCTGCACCAGCCCTGATCCTACATGGGGAGAGGGAGCAGAACACCCACGCCTGCTGCTGCCACGGTTCAGCAGGGAGGGTTTCTGCGGGGCGAAATGGTGCAAGCAGCCAAAAGGAAAGGGCCGTCCGGGGCTGGCGCGAGCGTTCTTTGCTTCTGGCATCTAATGGCGACGAGAGGAGGAAAGACTGCCCAGCCGGAGCCGATGTAGCTGGGCCTGAGACATCCCTGGTATTCATTAAGAGGCACAGAACGGCTTTGCAGGGGAACATTGCTCCTGGCTGGCCGCTTTCCAAGGCAAGCGCTTTCTCTGAACGGCCGCGATGCGGTGGGTTATCAGAGCTCTGACAACAGCAGCGCTGTTCCAGAGGCCAGGAGCTGCGCTGCGACGGCGCGGGGGGTTAACCCTTATCTGTGCTCGCACGCCAGGCAGGGCTGCTCCCCCCTCGCCGCGTGCTGCGCGGGGCGTGTGGTCCCGTCTGCTGGGCCCTTTGCTTCCTCGTGCTCTCTGAAGGTGCTGCTGGGGAGCGGGGCGTGAAGGGGAGCCTGCCAAAAGAGGCGGCTTTCAGGAGGGCAGATGAGCCCGCTGGTGGTTCTGGCGGTTTTTCCCAACTTTTCCCCGAGCTTCTGAGCAAAACCCGTGGCTTCCCCTTCCCCTCCAGGTGCGGTTCGGCCAGCAGAAGCGGTACCAGGACTGGTTTCAGCGGCAGTACCTGTCCACCCCCGACAGCCAGTCCCTGCGCTGCGACCTCATACGCTACATCTGCGGCGTGGTGCACCCCTCCAACGAGGTGCTCAGCTCCGACATCCTCCCGCGCTGGGCCATCATCGGGTGGCTGCTCACCACCTGCACGGTGAGTCCCGCCGTCCCCTCGGCTCCTTCCGCCGTCCGGCAGCTCGGGGAGCGCGTTTATCCAGCGGCGATCCGCAGTTCCCAAACTCCGGCCAAGCCTGGGAGCGAGTCACGGCACTGCGTGGGATCCCTTCCCCGCGAGGGGTGGTGGCCTGCTGATGCTGCAAGCTGCCGGGGAGATGGGGATTAGGCTTCGCTGGCTGGGCTGGAGGAGAGCCGCAGAGCAGCGATTAGGACATGGCTTTTTGTTCTGAGCTCTGCATTCCAGTCCTGGCTCCGCTGCGTGGTGGAGCCTTTGGGATTGGCTTTCCCAGCATGAACTTCACCGTCTCGCTTCTCACTTGTCACGCACTTTGCTTTTGTGCCTGGACAAATCTTGGAGGCGTCTGCAGTTAAAGCAGGATGTGAGAGCACGTGCAGCCCGAGGCCTCCCTTCAGCCTCCATGGCCTCTGCTCCCTCCTCCCGGCCAGTCGATCCTTATCCCACGCAGCTCCGCGCTCTGCAGCGCTTATCAAACAGCAGAAGCTGCAGAGGAGGCGCTTGCTGCGCCCACGAGTCCAGCTCAGCACCAGTGCAGGTCGTAGCCAGGCAGAGCACGTAGCTTGCGTCTGTCTCGGGGCTGCCTTGCCCCTGCTGCTCTGCTGGTTGTGGCTGGAGCTGCTTTCAGAGCAGGCAGGTTTCTGCAGGAATTTCCCACCTGGTCTGAACGCCCACCCAGAGCAGCAGCAGGTGCCGGGGGAGCTGGAGCCAGCCCTGCCTTGTGCTGCTGGCGGGGAGAGGGGAGAGGGGAGAGCATCGCTGCCCGGCACGCGGGGTGTGCAGAGCCCGGTGCTCAGCACTCACTGATTGACTTCTGTTTTTTCTTCTGTAGTCCAACGTTGCTGCTTCGAACGCCAAACTGGCCCTGTTCTATGACTGGCTCTTCTTCAACCCCGAGAAGGACAGCATCATGAATATCGGTACTCTGCGGGGAGCCCCTCTCTGAACGGGCAGGGGTCAGAGAAGGGGTTAACGGCTCCCGGAGCCGGTGGAGGCGGTGGGACCCGGTGGGGACCTGCTCCGTGCCTGCTGCTTGAAGCCCAGACGTTATTTAGGAGCTGGATGAGGGCAGGGGTGCGGGGGAGCCAAAAGAAGGGGGTTCCCTCTGCACCGGGGGGGCAGCAGGGTCGGTCTGCAGCAGGTGGGGGGGGAGAGGAGGCTGTTGGTATCTTGGGGCTCTCAGCACGGTGCTCCCTGCTCTCTCCTTCAGAGCCTGCCATTCTCGTGATGCACCACTCCATGAAGCCTCACCCTGCCATCACCGCCACGCTGCTGGATTTCATGTGCCGGGTGAGCCACCCCTCGCTCCCAGGGGAGTTCCCTGGCCTGTCAAATGAGTTGGGTGACCGGTGCTGAGTGAGGATGGCGCTGAGAGCAGCCCCTGGGGTCCACGCGGTCCCTCTGCCACCGGTGGGACAGGGACTCCTGTACAGTGTGAGGAGGGAGGGAGCCCCGCGGGCCATCTCCCCCCTGCCTGAACCACCCAGCTGAGCAGAAGTCACGCTCCAAAGAGAGCCGGTCGCCGTGCCGGCCCCTGGGGCTTGGTTTAGCCTCGTCTGCTTGCTCCTGGTGCACGGCAGTGGAAGTGTGCTGCTCCCCTTAGGACAGCCCTTGGGACGTGCCCTCCTCTGAGCCGTCCCCGCTGCCGTCGCTGGTGCTCGAATGCGCTGGGGTAGGTCGCTGCCTTCCCTCCTGTGCTGAAACTGCCTAGCTGCACAGCCTGCTCCCCGCGAGCCGCCCCGTGCTCTGTGCTGGGTGTTCCCAAAGGGCAGACAGCAGCAGCGCAGGCACAAGCGAGGCAGATGTCGTGGCTCCCCGGGGAGTCCCTGGTGCAAAGGCGAGTTGCCGCTGCATCCCGCAGCGAGGGCGTTTCGCAAAGCCCTGAAGCCGGTGGTAATTGAGCTGCAAAACCGTGTCATCTCACTGCCCGTTCTTCAGAGAAACAAACAAACAAAAAAGCTGCTCCCCCTTCTTTTTTTTCCCCCGCATTCCTCAGTGCATCATCTGGTTTTGAGCTGTGCCTCGATTGCGAAACAGCCGGCGGAGCAGCTCCGAGTCTGCCGGCAGCCCGAGAGAGCCCTTTTAAGCTCCCCTTACCTATGCTAAATGAAGGAGGGATTTTTCCCCAGCTCATCTGCCAAGCCCGTAGCGAGGCACGCTGCTGCGGACGCTCAGCCAAACGGTTTGCCTCTTCAAACCGGCCACCAGAGGCTTCTGTGAGTCCGTGTGGTCTCCTGGTAAATCCGGGGCTGCTTCTGGAGCGCCGAGCCCCGGGCCCATGTGTCCTTCATTAATGGGAACGCCACTGTGGGAACGCGTGTAAGACTTCCCATCTCTGCACATAAACCCTTCCAGAAGGATGAGCATTAGTAGGAAAAAGGCTTCTGAATTGTTCCCTTTAGTGCCTAATGAAGTGCTCGGCCCAGCGACGTCCCCTGGGGGTGAACAGGGTCTGTTTGCCACGTTCCCCAGACCCATCGCCTCCCTTCCAAAGCAAGGCCCGGCTTGGGCAGCAGCTCCAGAGCCGGCTGTGCCCCTCAGCTCTGGGGCAGCGGTGCCAGGAGGGCTGCTTCCAGAAATCTGGTCCCGGGGAGGGCTGATGGAGTTCTTGGAAGCGGGGTCTTTCTGCGGCGTGAGCGCCGGGGGAGCCGCGCGTTGCATCACCTCGCTCGCTGCGCTCCCGTCCCAGGGCTGCCCGCGGCCAAAAGAACTGCTGCCTTCTGGCAGAGGATCTGGGTGGAAGGTTCCCGGGGTGACCCAGATTGCAGGGAGGAGTTGTCTTCCCCTCGCCAGAAGCAAAGGGCTGCGTGTGGACAGGGCTGAACGTTGCTTGGGGTGTCCGCCTCCTATTCCCCCTGCGCCTGCCGCGCTCGCTGCTGCTCGGAGCATGGCTCCGGCAGGCCCCAAAGCCTCTCAGCTGCCCAGGTGCTGCCTCGGGAGCTTTCTCATCCCGGGGGGACGTGCAGGCTGGTCCTGTGGGGTAGGGAACCAGAGGTACGGGCTGGTTCTCTCCCTCTCTGCTCCATCCCCGAGATGCTGCACTCAGCGAGCTCTCCTGCTGCCCCCCTCGGTCACGAGCAGCTGTGGTGCCGTGCTCGAGGCGAGCGTGGCCCAAGAGCTTGGGCCGCGGACCTTGGCTGGTTCCGGCTGTGTCGGGGAAGGGCTCATGGCGCTGACGTGCTCGTTCTCTTGCTTTCAGATCATTCCCAACTTCTACCCCCCGCTGGAGGCTCACGTGCGGCAAGGCGTGTTCAACTCCCTCACCCACATCGTGGAGAAGCGAGTCCTGGCGTAAGGCATCCCTGAATTTTGCTGTGTCCATAGCAAGGCTCCAGATGAATGAGGCTGGGGAAGGAGGGTGGCCCTTGGGGGCCTGCCAGGAACTGGGGAAGGGAAGGGCTTTGAGGCTGGAGGGTCCGGTAGGTCTTGCTTTGGGTTTCCGGCTCTGTAGGGAAGCGGGGGCTGCATCCCAGCTGTTTCTCACCCCCTTCCCTTCCTTACCCCCCCAACGCAGCCACTTGGCCCCTCTCTTCGACAACCCCAAGCTGGACAAGGAGCTGCGAGCCATGCTGAGGGAGAAATTCCCGGAGTTCTGCAGTTCGCCCTCGCCCCCCATTGAAGGTAGGGAGCGGGCGGGTGGCAGGGGGAGGCTGCAGGAGGGCTTCCCCCGCCTGTCCCGCAGCCAGAGCCGCTGCCAGGAGGTCAGAGCCGGGCCCCAGGGAGATGAGAGCCCTGGGTGCCTGCGTTTATGGGTGGCCGTGAGCTCTCCGAGCTGTTTTGCTCGGGGCCTTGGGCTCTGCTGCTGGCTGGGGCCAGGGATGGAGCGGGAGGGGTGCTGGGCAGCTCGCACGGAGAATGCCCTGGAGCTGCCGCGCTTTGCCCCGAGTGGGGATGGTGAAATGGAGCCCCGGGGAGTCCCGTTCCCCAGCGTGAGTTCCCCAGGGCCTGTCACTCGCCCAGGATCTCTCTTCCCCTGTGCAGAGCACTCGGCTGTAGCCAGAGCTGGGTTGTGGTGACTCGTGAGCAGAGCTTGTCCTGCCCCGGGGCTGTGCCAGGAGCCGCCGTAACCTGGCTTCTGCTCTCACCCCTTTGCGTTTGTTCCGTAGTCAAAATTGAGGAACCCGTTTCCATGGAGATGGACAATCACATGTCAGACAAAGATGACAGTTGCTATGACAACGCCGAGGCCGCCTTTAGCGACGACGAAGAGGACTTGAACAGTAAAGGTGAGGGGTGCAGCCCGCCGGTCACCGATGCTCTCAGCACCTTGGTGTCGGGGCAGTGGCAGCCAGCGCTCTGCAGCAGTTCCCCCTCGTGTTGGGAGCTCCCCCAGCTGTAAGTACAGGCCCTCAAAGCCCCTTTCCGCGAGCCGCAGGGATCGCTGCGCTCAAGGCAGACCCAATTTCCAACACCCAGGCTTCCACCTGCAGGAGATGCTCGGCCCAATGCTCTCCCGCTGCCCAGCCTCCCCCGCCAGCAGCCCGGCTCCGTGGGGCTGCTGCAGCTCTGTGCTCAAAGGGAAAGGCCGTGGGGCCTCGTCGCCTTGTGCGGCGATTCCCCGGAGCTTCACACCTTCAGACGCAGCGCTTTCCCTGCCCTGAGTCCTCTCTGGATGTCTGACTAGTCTCAAGCACTGCGTGGCTGGGAATCCCTGTGGCAGATGCTGTGCTGGATGGTTTGTTTGGGAACAGGGTGTCTCTGTTCTCAGGCAGCTGCTAATGAGGCTCAGGCCTCTAATTGCTCAGTCACACGGTTTTCATTACACTCATTGGAGGCCTCTGCGAGTCCCTCTCGAAGCCATGGGGCTGACGAGTCTGCACGAGGCCAGAATCCCCTCTGCTAGCTCTCCGGAGCTGGAGGCATCTCCAGCTGTTCCTGGCCCTGGTGGCAGGACTCCTCTGGGCTTCCTGCGGTGGGGAGGGGCCGCAGCCCCAGGATGGGGGAGAGGACGGTGCTGGAGCAGTCTCCAATAGTCCCGACTGCGCCGTGACGGCTGCCAGGGGCCCTGGAAGGGGCACGGGCTCGGAAGCCGCACGCAGAGGAGAGGATTTTTGCAGATGGGATCGGCCACCTTGTCCCATCCTGCAGTCAGAGCTTCCCGAGGGCATTCCCTGCTGACCCTGGCACTTCTGGACTCTGCTGCAGTTCATTTTCAGGCCTGGAGTGAGGCTGAAGGATGAGGGTGTGGAAAAGCAGTTGGGGAGCAGTTGGGGTGCCTCGGTGTCTGAGCACGATGGGGCACAGGCAAAGCATCGCTTCTGGAAACTGCACTGAGTGGGAGGCAGGGCTCTGGGCACCCCCGTGTTCGGATCCCATCCTGCCCTCCTGCTCACCGTGACCCAGACACATCTCCCGAGGATGAAGGCGAGGCCGGGGCTGGGTCACACACCGCGGCACCGAGTGCCCCAGCGGCCCCACGCGACTCCTGCTGCTAGGGCAGGTTGCCTCGGTGCTTATCAGATGCAGCTGCTTGGGAAAACGGGCAATTTCCAGCATTGCTTCTGTTGTTGCAGGGAAGAAGAGGGAGTTCAGGTTTCATCCGATCAAAGAAACCATTGTGGAGGAGCCCGTCGATATCACGCCGTTCCTGGACCAGCTGGATGAGTCACTGAAGGATAAGGTTCTGCAGCTGCAGAAGGGAAGGTTGGTGTTGGGTCGCGTTTCACGCTGGTGTCGTTGGGGCAGTGACACACGAGGCCTTAGAGCCGGGCTACGCAGTGCTGCTTGCTCCAAGAGCCCTTCTCAAAGCCGATGCCGTCCTGTGGCTTGTCTCCCTGTAGCCCACAGAGGTCCCCGTGCACGGCTTCTGCAGCAAAGCCCAGCTGGTTTTGCACAGTGCTGGCTGAAGAGCCTTGCAGTCTGCCCTCGGAGCAGGCTCAGGCTGGGACACCCCAGCAGTGCTCCCCCTGGCAGTGCGCCCACCCCCTCACCCCGGGGGGCAATTTCCCGGGGGCTACAGCGTTCCTCTGAGCGGGGACAGGCAGGCAGAAGGCTTTGAGCTTCGTCCCTCCCTGCTGGTGGACTGACGAGGGGAGGCTGTGCAGGCCTTTGGGGTACTGCCTGGGGCCGGCAGTGCCTCTGCGTGGGGCACGCTGTCGATGCGCAGCGACGTACCTGTTCCTCTGCCTGCGTGTTCCCCATCGCCGCTGTTGATTTGCAGTGACCTTGGAATTAACTCCGTCTAAAGAAGGTTAAAAAAGCCATTGTTTTTCAGACCTTGGCATAGTGGGCTGATTTAACGTAATTTATGGCTTTATGGCTTTAAGTGCATTTAATCTGATGCTTTTAGTCATTTAATTTGTTTGTCTTGCTGCAGACAACCTCGGGCACTTTCCTAAGTAGGTGCCGCAGCAGTGCGGCGCGTTCCCCCGGGGCTGGGTCTCTGCAGTGTGTGCTGCGGAGCCGTGCCTTCCTCGGAGCCTGGCACCAGCGCAGAGCGGGGCCACCCCACGCTCGGGTCCCGGGGGCTCCCGAGCAGAGCCAGCTCAGCACAAAGCCCCCTTGTCCCTGCTCTCGGTATCTTCCTTTGTAACTTGGATTTCCTCTTGTTTTTGTGCTGCAGCGATACGGAAGCTCAGTGTGAGGTCATGCAGGAAATCGTGGATCAAGTCCTGGAGGTAACAGCGCGGACCCGGCGCGGTGCTGCTGTCTAGCTGTAAAACGGGAGCAGCTGCAGTGGCACGGGCCAGGCAGCTCCAAGCCCGCCTGGTTCTGCCCCACGAGCTTTGCCTGAACATGGGACACGAGCCCGAGGACACAAAATCAGAAACGAGCTCAAAATGCCACCGGGCAGCTTCACCCGTGGCTGTTCAACACGGCCCCAGGCTGCTGCGTGCTGGAGGCTCTTAGGGAAGCTCACGCCGTGCAGTTTCCTTACAACCCATGGCAGAACGTCCCCAGCAGCCCCGGTCAGGCAGGGCGCTGGGTGAGGCTCACGCCGGGACCCCACGCAGCTGCTGGGGGCTTCTGCACGCGCCGTGCAGCCGGGACGCTCCCTGGCTTCTGGTGCTGCAGAGGGGCCGCAGCAAGGCCAGCCCGGAGCTGCTGTGGATATTTTCCAGCAGCTCGGTGCCGGCAGGGAGGGCGCATCCCCTCTAATCAGCTGCCTGCAGTCAAGTGGCCTCTCAGCACAGGAGAGCTGCTTGTCCTCCCGTGGGAGTGTGGGGATGGGGCTGGGTGGGCCGCGAATCCTCGGCACCGAGCGCCCCTGGTCCCTGCGAGCCCGGTGTGGTGAGCTCGGTGAATCACCGTCCATCAGAGGACGAGTGGACCCCGGTGATTGTGAAGTGCTTCAGAGCTAGACGTCAGCTCGGGGCTCGTCATGCTGGTACCCAGTTCTGGCGTCTCCCGGTGCTGCAAAATAGCAGCAGAAAGGCCCCCGAGCAGCTTGGGTGGCCTTCCAGCAGCGGTGGCTCTGCTGCGTCCCTTCCAGCCGGACCTGTGCTGGGCAGGCAGGGTTTGAGCTTCTCCTTTCCCCTCATTCCTTCCCTCCTTTCTCTCCACCAGGAGGACTTTGACTCCGAGCAGTTATCGGTGCTCGCATCCTGCCTCCAGGAGCTATTTAAGGCTCACTTCCGTGGTGAGGTTTTGCCAGAAGAAATCACAGAGGAGTAAGCATTTATTTTTCCGTCTCATCCTTTCACACCGGGGCTCGGGCTTTTCCCAGTAGCGCTTCCACCATTTTCGGAAGGCTGTGCTGAAACCAGCGGCTTGCCCTGGGAAGCAATCCAGGGTTCACCAGCGGTCAGCACGGAGCTGGTCAGCAGTTCTATCCCGGGCTCCAAAGGGACCATCTGCGACCTGCTGCCACAGGTCCTCGTGTCAGAGCACAGTTCGGGGGATGCTCGGGTGGCTCCTGGCGTGCAGGGTACAAAATAATCCACCTGCCCCTGCTGTGTTGGCATACGCCAGCGCCGTGCACCCTTCCTCCTCGATTTTATTGGCACGGGCTTGGACTGAGAGGTGTCAGGACCATTGCTGTCTCCCTGTCAGATGGCCCGAGGAGCACAGCAGGCAGCGCACGGGGCTTTTTCCCTGCCGTTGCTTTTTACCCCAGTTTTTTTTATCTGGTTTACCCCAACCAGGGGCTGAGAGCCTGCGGAGCTCTGATGGTTGCATTTGTCCCGCAGGTCTCTGGAGGAATCGGTGGGGAAGCCGCTCTACCTAATATTTAGGTATGTTTGTTCAGAGTCCTGTTTGCTTCCTGACCGCCACCGCGGGTGAACCCCGTGGGTCTCATTCTGCCAAGCCCCCGCACTTGCCCCAGCACCCCCCAAGATACCACAACCAGAGGAGTTTATTCCTTCGTTCTGCCTACGCAGCATTTTTGGGGTAGAAACAGCTAAACCACAGGAAAATCGCGGCTCACCTGGCCATCTGGGGAAGCTGGGGATCCCTGGGGTCTCTCCCCCATCCCTGAGATCGGCGGGTGGCCGGGACCGGGGCTGGGTTCCCTGCGAGCGGCCGGTCCTCGGCAGCAGAGAGCTCTCGTGCGGCGTCCCGCGTAACGCAGCCGTGCTCTGCTCCCCAAGGAACCTCTGCCAGATGCAGGAAGATAACAGCGGCTTCTCGCTGCTGCTGGATCTCCTGTCTGAGCTCTATCAGAAGCAGCCCAAGATCGGCTACCACCTCCTGTACTATTTAAAAGCCAGGTAGGACAGAGGGGCGGAGGGAAGCACGACGTGGCTCGCACGGCCTCGCAGAGCCAGCTCGGTGTCCCCAGCTGGCTGCGGGTGCCGGGGGGCTCCCCTCTCACCCCGGCACGTCTCCTTGTAGCAAAGCTGCGGCGGGGAAGATGAACCTGTACGAGTCCTTCGCTCAGGCCACGCAGCTGGGGGACCTGCACACGTGTCTGATGATGGACATGAAGGCCTGCCAGGAGGACGACGTGCGGCTGCTCTGCTACCTCACCCCCTCCATCTACACGGAGGTGAGGACCCCGCAGGCACCGGGAGCACCACGGGGGTGGTGGGAGGCTTCTGGGGCCAGGCTGGTTTGCTTCTGAGGTTCCGGGCTGTTACCCTGCAGCGACAGAGCAGACTAACCTAAAAAAAAGCTCCTTTGGGCCACCCCCAGCCCAGCGTGGCGGGGATCAGCTTCCTCCCGGCCCTGTTAGAGCCTCGTGCTGCCTGCATGGCGAGGCGCTGACCTCGCTGGCCGGGATGCGCCTCGTGTCTGGCTCCGAGCACAGCGTTTTCTGCGCTCCCTGGCTGCGGTTTTGCTCTCCCTCCTCTCCGCAGAGCGGCAGGTTGCAGGCTGTGCGCAGGCGCCTCATCCCCAAGTCCAGGGGACGCGGAGCTCGGAACGAGTTCCGCTGCCTGCTCCGAACCCCTGGGTTCAATGAAACATTTTATTGCTTTCAGCACTCGGTGCTGAGTCGGAGCCAGCTGGCCTCGCAGCAGCAGTCGAGAGCAGGGTGCGTTTGGAACGGGGTCGCAGCTCGGTCCCAGTTCTCACAGCCCAGCCGGGTCTTGGATGGAGCTGCTGCTGCCTCCCCACTGCCAGGACGCTGGCGGGGCTGCGAGGCTGCAGACCTCTCGTGTGGTGGTTGCAGGGCAGAGGCTGCAGCCAGCAAGTGTCCAGCCACTGCCCGGCTGCTGGGAGCAGCGCTGGGGGAGGGAGGGACGGAGGGAAGGAGGCTAACAGCACGCACTCGGGCTCATCGGAGGGGTCACGGTGCTGCCTGTACTTTCTCATTCCCTGGGAGGAATGAGCTGGCCCCTCTCCTCCCTCCTTTCTGGCTGGTTCAGCAGCAACATCTGCTGGGCCCTCGGGCTGTCCGGCCCCGTTCCTCACGAGTGCTCCTGAGGGCTTCTGCGGGGCCGGGAGAGGGAGGAAAACCTGCACCCGAGCAGGCGCCGCACCGCGCAGCGGGTCTCCCCAGGGGGACCCTGGCGTAGCACAGCAGCACGACCCCTGGTGCTTCGAGCACTGGCTTTAACGCCCTCACCCCAAAACGGGGTCAGGCTGCAGCTGTCCCCGTGGGTGCAGTGACCGGCACGAGTCCGGCAGGACGTCCCGAGAGCAGCCCCGCTGCGCAGCGGGAGCTCGCCGCCGCCAACTTCCCCGGCCTTTCTCCCCGCCCGTTGATTTTTCGATTTGCTCGCAGCTCTGCGTAACGCGCGAGGGCCTGCGACAGCCTGCGAGGATGCTGAAAAATGGGGAATTGAAACCGCTGTGCTCCGGCTGACTTCTGCCAGCCAAAATGGAAGCAGCCTCGCTCCTCGCGCTGCCCTGGTCGGCGCTGGCCGCGTCCCGCAGAGGTGCTGGGCTCTGGCTGTCGGCAGCCTGGCGCTGCTCTGCCTCGCAGCAGCTGGCTCGCTCCCGGCTGCTCGCAGCACGTGGCCGGTCACAGCCCCTGCGCTTTCTTGGCTGCTTCTCCCCCCCTCAGCCACTTCCCTCGCGGAGCTGGGGGAGCGGTGCTGGTTCTGGTCCGGCCGCCCGAGGACCGGCGCTCAGCGGGGCCGCGCTGCCCCTGGCGAGGAGGGATGCGCGCGTGGAAGCTGGCGCTGAGGAGCAGCCTTGCTGCAGCTCTGGGGATAGGAGAGCTCGGCTGGCCTCTCCCTCCGGCCCTCTCCTGAGCCCGGCCTTGCTTTTGAACCCTTGCAGTTCCCAGACGAGACCCTGCGAAGCGGCGAGCTGCTCAACATGATCGTGGCCGTCATAGACTCGGCGCAGGTAAGGCGGGGAGCTGAGCTGGCGTGGGGGCAGCTCGTTCCCCACGTGGCAGCGCTCGCCTCTGCTCCCAGGAGGCTTAAACCCCAAATGGCCCGGCCCTGGAGGGCGTGGGGCCATGGGGTCTGCTTGCTGAGTGCTTCGTGCTCCCGTCCTGGGTCTGGGGTGCTCACGATGGCCGGCGCTGCCCCAGGAGCTCCAGGCTCTTCCCCTGGGAGCAGGATTAAGTCCTCTGGTGGCGCTTGGTGCAGCTGGGGAGGTGCCGTGCCCTGATGGGCGCAGGAGGATGCAGGGAGCCCGTCCCTGCTGCGCCGCGAGCCCAGTGGGGCTTGGATCACGCCCAGCTCCCCATCCCGGTGGGAGACCCCGCGGAGCAGCGCGCCCAGCCCTCGTTAGACCCTCCTGGAAGCAGCCTCTCCCCACGGGCACGCCGAGCTGCCACAAGCAACCCAAAAATAACCCCGGCGAAAGCTGGGGGCAGGGAGGTGGGCACCAGCAAGAATGCTGTGCTGCGTGTTTCTGCCGTCTAGGCTCGTCTGGAGCGTGATCTGCTGATAACCCCGTAACTCGCCCTATTTATACACCATTCCTGGCCAGCCGCGCTTTTCCCAGCTGTGCCGGAGCCAGAACGCCTCGCCAGCAAGTTTTGCTTGGCGGGCCGGGGCTGGAGCCGGGCGCAGGAAAGGTTTGGGCCGCGCTGCCCTGACCCCCCCAGCCCAGCCCTGCTCTTGCCCCTGGGCTGCGCCGCGCTCTGCAGCGCGGTTTTGTGTTTCCCAGCAGAGGCCCGCAGCGTTTCCTCTCCCCTCCCTTCTCCGATTCCCTCTCTCCTTCCTGTTATTCTTCAGCTGTTTCCCCGCGATGCTCTCGCGGCCTCCTCGCCCAGCCCACGGGGGCCCCACGAACCCGCTGCCACGAGGGGAGCGCCGGCGGCGCGCGGAGCGGTGCCGGGAGGGGACAGCAGGTCCTGGCCCAGCCCGTGGGGATCTGCTGCCCGTCCTGCGCCCCCAGCCCGGGCGTGGACGTGTGAAGGCGTTAACCTCTCCGTGGTGCTTCCTAAACCGGCCCTGATTTGGAGCCGCCTGCAGCACGCAGGGGTTGGGGGCTCTGCTGGATCCCTGCTCCCGCCGGGGCGATGCTGGCGGAGCGGGAGCGTCTTCACGTGCTCTCTTGGCCCGGCTGTTCCCATGTAAGGGGCTCCTGCGAGCCTGAGCATCCCGCTAACCCCCTCTGCTCTGCCGCCCAGTTGCAGGAGCTGGTGTGCCACGTGATGATGGGGAACCTCGTCATGTTTCGAAAAGACTCGGTGCTGAACATCCTCAGTGAGTAGCGCTCCCGCCACCGGGGCAGGGGGGAAGTGGGACCTGGGCACCCCAAAACCTTCCTGTCCCCGCTGGGCTTTGCAGACAGAGCCCACGAGGAGCAGTCCCTGGGAAGCCTTTGCCAGGGTTTTGCCCTTTCCGGCTGCTCACAGAGCAACCGAGAGTGGTTCTTGCTGGCCCTGTGAGGCCGAGGTCTGCATTTCCTCGTGGTATTATTGCCGCTGCTTAAAGGATCACTGCCGCAAACCGGATTGTTAGATTTAGCCGTGCGATCCGAGCTGTGAGCTCTAATGGGTTTTACCGGGCTGGCTGCGTGACGGCTCGGGAGCCCTGGCTCTTTGCAGTGCCAGGCAAAGCCTAATCCGGGGCTCCGCCGCCCGCCTGGGCCGAGAGAAAGCGGAGGGGAGAGCCCTGAAAGCCCCCCCGGCCACGCGGCCTCACCCCGCGCTCCCGGCTGCTGTGACCGCATCCTGCTCGGTTGGAGGCCCGGCAGGTTGTGACTGGGGTTTCCCATCATCCGATGGCTGTGGCACCCCAGGAGACAGAGCAAAAGCTTTGGACTCCGCTGGTGGTTGGGCCCTGGAGCGCTCGTGGGCAGGCACCACCCAGCCGTGGCTCTCAGCAGCTGCGCAGGAGAGGGCTGGTGTGTGCGCAGCGTTCCTTGCCTTTCCCCCCGGACCACCAGTGGGTGACCCAGTTCCTCTTCTTGCCTTGTAATTGCACTTTGGCAGCCTGGGGAGCGTTGTGCTGCCACCTCCGCCAGGCGCCGGCTGCCTGCAGCAGAAATGCCCCCAGCGCCTGCAGCCGGTGCCGTGCTTTGTGTCCGAGTGCCCCGTGGCTCCCCGGTCCCTGCCGGCCACGACCGCGGCGCTGGGGGCTGGGGCAGTTCCGCACAGGAGGCAGCGAACACGTCCAGAGATCCCCCGTCGCCTCGATCCGCCAGCTGCCCAGATCCAGCTTTGCTGTTACACAAGCTGCAAGCAGCAGACTAAGCCCGTTAATTACAGAGCCTCGTTAATTCCCTTCCTCTGAGCCCTGAGCAGCTGTGTTAGTGCCTCTGCCATCCTGCTGCCCCTGCCTCAGCTGGCAGAGCCGGTGCTGGTGCCAACCGCAGGCTCCTGGGGACCTGCGCGGCCGTGGCGCGGTGCTGGCGGTGCAGCTGCCCCGGCACAGCACAAATCCTGCTCTCCCCAGCACACCCGCTGGATTTCACCCCCAGGACTGCTCTGCCCTCCCCGGTGCCCTGCTCTGGGCTGGAGGAATGGGGGAGACGTGCCCGGGACGCAGCGATGTCCCTGGAGGACCTCACAGAGGGGCCGGCAGAGCCGCGTGGGGTGGCTCTGGCAGGTCCCCATCCTTCCCCCGAGCACCCCGCAGCTCCCCTTCACCTCCCTGCGCTTGCCCCTAGTTCAAAGCCTGGACTGGGAGACCTTCGAGCAGTACTGCACCTGGCAGCTCTTCCTGGCGCACAGCATCCCCCTGGAGACCATCATCCCCATCCTGCAGCACCTCAAGTACAAAGGTGAGCCGCCCCCCGGCACGGGAGAGGCGCAGCGCTGGCTCACCGTGGCCTCGCGCCGCGGTGCTGAGGGTGTGCGTGGTGCTGAGGGTGTGCGTGGTGCTGAGGGTGTCCGTGCTTCCCTTGCAGAGCACCCCGAGGCGTTGTCCTGCCTGCTGCTGCAGCTGAGGCGAGAGAAGTAAGTGCCGCCGCTTGCTCAGCACCCATCTGCGGAGGCTCCGGGGGCAGAAAGCCCCCTGCCCGGCGCGTCCTGCAGCCCGGTAGCTGGGGGTCAGGCTGTCACCTGCGTCCCGGGGGCGGTGGTGGAGCTGCCTCGGCATTGCTCCGTGCTGTCCCTGCCTGCCTTGGCCACATCCTGCTGCTCGAAGCAGAGAGCACTGGATCTGTGTTTGTTAACGCGGTGCGTGGGGCTGGCTAACGTAATCCCAGCTCCAAGCTGTGAGCCAAACGCCAGCCACGTGGAGGCGAGCTCCAGCCTCGCACACGCAGCAGCGCCGCGTGGCTTCCCACGGGAGCGAGGAGCCGAGGGCACCCACCTGGCCTCTTCCTCCCCCCTCCCCGCAGGCCCAGCGAGGAGATGGTGAAGATGGTGCTGAGCCGGCCGTGCCACCCCGACGACCAGTTCACCACGAGCATCCTGCGGCACTGGTGCATCAAACACGACGACCTCCTGGCCGAGCACATCAAGTCGCTGCTCATCAAGAACAACAGCCTGCCGCGAAAACGCCAAAGGTGAGGGCAGCAGCGGGGGGCTCTGCGGGGCCGGGACGTCACCCGGGCACGCCAGCCCACCCCCCCTCGGGGCCGGGGCGGTGCCGCTGCCCACCCACACGCGGGCAGAGCCCCGAGTGGCTCCGCTCCCTAGCTGACATCCCACCAAGACCCTGGTGTTGTGAGCCCGTTCCCCGAGCTGTTTGGGGAAGAGCTTTCGTTGCAGCTGGTGGTGCGATGGCCCCGCTGTGCCCGCCTGCCAAGCAGCGTGGTGTTTCTGGGGCATTTTTGGGTGCAGATCTCCCAGACGGGGCTGACCGGGCGTGCTCGGCCTCTCCTGGGACGCTGCAGCCGCTGCGGTGGCCGGGCTCAGAGCCCATCGGCGCAGGGGGGCTGCAGGAGGCAGCTGGGCGAAGCCGTAGCCTGCAGGAGCTCTGCTCCGCTCTGCTCCCCGGGCGCTTTCCCAGCCTTTCATCCGGCCTCAGAAGCAAACATCAAAGCCAGAGGCAGCCTCTCCCGCGGGCACAGCCCGCACGGTGCCCGGCAGCGGCCAGCAGCTCCCGCTCCCTCGGTGCCGGGGTCTCCTCCCGGTGCTCGGCAGGCTGCGGGGCCGGGCCCTTCGCTGGAGTAGGAAGGACATCTAGTGTCCTGGGGAAGCAGAGCAGCGCCGCCAGGACTGCGTGTCCCCAAGGACCGCTGGCAGCCGGCACCCAGCCTGCGTCCGTCCCCCCGTCTACTGCGAGGCTGCTGGGGCTCATCCGTCGGCCCCTTCTCCTCCGCGTTAATGAGCCGTCCTCTGTGCTGGAGCAGCGCCGCTCTTTTCCCGGCGTTGCTGTCCCAGGATCCGGGCTGAAGCCAGGTCTAATCCCTGCTCCTTACCCGGCGGCCGGCTGAGGCTGGTAACGCCCCGTGCGGTGTCCTGGGGCTGCGCACGGGGCCCTCAGTGCCCTGCAGGACAGCCCCGGCACCTCTGCCGGCACCGTGCCCTGCGTCTCCTCGGGGATCTGGGGGTTCTCGGTCCTCCCTCACGCACCGCATCTGCTCAAACAGCTCCTGCAGCCAGTCTTGGGGGGTGACGGGTCGGGGTGGGCAGGAGGAGCGGGTCCACAGCTCCTGACCCCCCAGGACCAACTGCGCTCCCGCTCTGCCCCCAGCCTGCGCAGTTCCAGCAGCAAACTGGCCCAGCTCACCCTGGAGCAGATCTTGGAGCACCTGGACAACCTCCGCCTCAACCTGACCAACACCAAACAGAACTGTAGGTACCGCCGCCCGTCCCCGTCGCCCTGCGGTGCCTCGGGGCACGTGCAGATCCCAGACGGGGACTGGGATGCTCCGGGATGCCGAGACCCTCTGTTGGCTCCCAGCTTGGAGGCCAAAAACCTGCCCTGGGGGGGAGACCCGGCTCCCGCTGTCAGGTCCCTGACTCCCCTTTTTCTGCTTCCTCGGCAGTTTTCAGCCAAACCCCCATCCTGCAGGCCCTGCAGCACGTCCAGGCCAGCTGCGACGAAGCCCACAAGATGAAGTAAGTCGGCGGCGTGCCCCGTCCCGGTGCACTCACCTGCCCTGGCAGCGCCTGACCCCGTCCCTGCTTCCTTCCAGGTTCAGCGACCTCTTCTCCCTGGCCGAGGAGTATGAAGACTCTTCCACCAAACCCCCAAAGAGCCGCCGAAAAGCCACCCTCTCCAGCCCCCGGAGCCGCAAGAACGCGGCCCAGCCGCCCAACAACGAGGAGGAATCGGCTTCCAGCAGCGCCTCGGTAAGTGCGGGTCCGCGGGGGGCTGCGTCTGCACCCCGAGGCTCAGGTCCGGGTGCCGTGTGCCAGGGACCCCTCCCATGGTCGTGACCACCGCTTCCTCTTCTCCCCCCTGCACAGGAGGAAGAAGACACCAAACCCAAACCCTCCAAACGGAAACGAAAAGGCTCCTCGGCCGTGGGCTCGGACAGTGACTGAGGGCGCAGCCCCGTGGCCGCTCGGACAAAAAGCCATCGCCAGGACGGAAACGAGAGCACGCGGCCCCGCGCCCGCTCGCTCTGCATCCTCTCCACCAGCCTCGGAGCCCCTGGGGACGGGGGGCGCCCCCGACCCCCGCCACGGGCGCTGTGCTTCCACGCCAACCCTCCCCACTTGACTTCGCCCCCGAAGGCCGGGGCTGGAGCGTGTCACCCCCAGACCGCAGGACCCGGCCCCGGACCCCTGGCTCAAGCGGTGGCCAGGGGTCAACAAGGAGGGGGTGCAGTGTGGCCGGGCGCGCCCCTGCCCTGGCAGGGGCCTCGGGGCAGGCAGCCCCCAGCTGCCCAGCCCCTGCCTCCTATTTTCATATAAGAAATGTAAATAAAGGGTGCGAACCAGCCGCCTGCTCCGGGATGCTTCGGGGAGGGGGATGAGGGGCCGAGGGCGCAGGGTTGCCCCCCCCGGGGCACGGAGCTGCGCTGGGGGCCTCGGCTCGGTGGCATCGCCCACAGGAGGAGGGGGGGGGGGGGGG
>CM021789.1:1907708-1931150 GCA_011076525.1 Nettapus auritus
TTTTTTTTTCGTTTTGTTTCTTTTTTTTGTCTTTTTCCCCATGTACGGTAGGCACCAGTACAGGCACTGCATGCGACGGAGCTGGGGAGGACGGGGGGCGGTCGGCGGGCGTTATTTCTGTCCGCTGATGGACTGCGATATAGACCGGGGGGGGGATCATATCTAAAAGGTACTCCCGCTGCCGGTCCGCCAAACTCGACGCTTTGTGGCCTCCGATGCCAGCGTTCAGGTACGCGATGTTAACGCCTGCAGAGGGGAGAGAAAAGCAGCTGGGGACTCCTCCCGGGCAGGGGGGGGCCGCGGATTTCCCCCCGCGGCACCGAGGCGCCCCCGCGTTACCTGGCATGCCGAGGAGACCGCCCGCCACCGAGAGCTGCGGCGCCTGCGCGAAGTTGGACAGCATGGAGCGGGCAGAGGTGGGGATGCCGCGCTGCAAAGTGCTCTGCGGCTGCGGAGCCTGCGGGAGGAGAGGGGGAACGAGGGGACGTGAGCTCGCGGCGTGCCGGGGCCTCCCGGGCCGAGCACACCCAACGCCGAGCCCCGTGCCCGGCAGCGCGACCTCGGGAAGGAGCCGAGGCGACGGGGCCGGGCGGGAGCCGCTCACCTGCCGGAGCGTGTGGTGCCTCATGATGTTCTCCTGTTTGCCGACGCTGGAGACGGCCGGAGCCGCGGTGGGGGACAAGGCTGCCTGCTGCTGTAGCCTCTGCTCAATTTCCTGCGAGGAAGAGGAGCGGCCTCAGCGGCGGGCAGGAGGCTTCGGCCTCACGAGGCGAGAGCCCTGCCCCAGGAGCTCGCCCCGCGCCCGCCGCCCTTCCCAGCAGGGTCGGAGGGCAGAGCTGCGGGGCGGCAGCCCGGGAGCAGGGGCAGGCGGGTTCCTCCCAGGGGCCGCCCTCCCCACGCGGTGCAGCCGCAGCCTGGTTTGAAGCCCCGCTGCCGCCTGGGGCTCGGCCGCCTTCCCAAGGTGCGGCTGGCACCGGCACCAACGGCTTTTTTCTCTCCGCACCCCCTGGTTACGAACAGCCCAGGGAAGACGACTCCTGCTCCAGAACAGGCACGGCCGCCTTGTCGGCAGCCGGATCCCGCTTCATGTCGTGTGTTGTTGGTTTTTTTTTTAACAGTTCACAAATTACGATTCCGGTTTATTTCACCCCAGGGCCTCCGAACAAGTTCTGCAACACCAATTGATCACGGGAACCCAGCGAGCCCCCCCCCTTCGCAGCCGAGCGGGCAGCAAGCGGTTAAGCGACTTCCCTGGAGCTGCAGGAGTCGGTGGCAAAGCGGGGCGAGAAGCAGGGCGAGAAGCAGGGCGAGAAGCAGGGCGAGAAGCAGGGCGAGAAGCCAGCTGTCCCGACTCAGCCCTCGGCCCACTCTGCCTCCCACTGCCGCCAGCGGGAGAGCCACGGATCCAGCGGGAAGCACAGGGAGGGAGAGGCAGAGCCGCTCCGGGAACACCCCGGGGAGAGGCGAAACCCCTCGGGCACGAGGAGCCCCAGCCGAGAAACCGAGGCCGGGGCTGCACCAAGGGGGGGAGCTGCGGCTCCCGGTGCCCCGAGGCCAGCCCGGTTCAGCCGGCAGGTTTGCAGGTTTGCCTGCGCGCCGTGTACTTGCCTGCTCCTGCTGCAAAGCTTTGACGAAGGCGTTCTTCAGCCGGTTGGTGTGCTCGGCCTTCAGGGCCTTCTTCTGGTTGGAAGTCATGCACTGCTCGCACAGGATCTTGCCGTTTTTCTCCTGCTTCCAGTGCGGGGTGAAGTCGGTGCGGCACTGGGCGCAGACGAAGGGCTCCACACGCAGGAGGGACGCGCAGCTTTTCCCTGCAAGTCGCCAGGAGCGGGAGTTAAGCGGGGCAACGGGGCCTCCGCTCTCACACCGCCTCCTCGCACCCCGGGCACGGCACCAACGGCCCACGAGGGAAGGTTCCGGCGCGGGCTGCCCCCTCCAGCCTCCCCCGCCTCCTTTTTGCAGGGGTTTTTGCCCCAAAAACGCGGCCGTGGGCTTTACGTAACCCAGTTCCACCGGCTCATCGTCCCGTTCCCATGGCAACGGGCAGCAGAGCCCGAAAACGGGCCGAGGTGCTCAAAAATGGGGCAAGATGCTCAAAAACCGGCTCCAGGGAGCGAGGGGCTGCCGGGGACGGGCAGGGGCTCGGCCCCTCGCTGCGGGGCCAGGGACGGCGGCCGGCCACGGAGCCCGGGCGCTCACAGCCTGGGGGCTCAGCGGGTTTTGCATCTCAGCTCCCCGACGTCTGGGAGAGGGACGGGCCCTGCCAGGCGGGTTGCACCGGCCGCCGAGCCCCGCGGCACAGCCAGGGCTCCCGGGAGGGCTGCGGGCTCGGCACATCAAGGCTGCTGCCGGGGAGAGGCTCTCCCACAGCCCCGCCAGACGGGCTCCGTGCCCGCGGGGCCGGCAGGCGGGCGGCTCCCGAGCGCTGCGGGGCCGGGCTCGGCCCTCCCCTCGCTTGGAAGAAGCCGCAGCAAGAGGGGATGGACGGAGCCGGGCACGGGCAGCGGGCGCTCGCCTGCAGCCCCCGGGGCACGGGTTTGAGCGCCGGGCAAAGCGAGAAGGGGACGGAAGGAGCCGGCACGTGGCAGCGCCGCCGAAGCGGGGGAACGCTCCCCGGGCTCACCTTGGCTGTCGATGACGCTCTGCACCACCTCCTCCAGCCCCACCATGTAGATGAACTCGCTGTTGGCTGCGCTGGGCAGGAAGTGAAGCAGGGGCGCGGGCGGCTTCGGGGGTGGGATCTCCAGCAGCGTCTTCTCCAGCTGCTTGCGCAGGGCAAGCTTGGCGGCTGCCTGGGAGTTGGCGGCGTCGTTCAGAGCACTGGGGCTGGGGAGCGGAGACGACACCCTGTTCACAGTGCCAGGCTGGATGTGAGAGGCAAGGTTCATATAGATGGCTGAAGACGACGTACGCTGGCAAGGAACAGAAGAACTCGATTGCTGGGGAGGAAGAGGAGAAGGGGATTAACGCAGGGCCGGCGCTCGGAGCGGGACAGAGCCTCCTGAAGCAGCCCCCCGACAACCCGCCCTCTGCCTGCACGCCTTGCCAAGGGGCCCTGCTGGGATCAGGAGCACGGCTCGGCCCCTCGGAGGAGCCAGGCACAGCGCCGGCGCCCACGGAGCAGGGCGCCCCGGCCAGGCTCGGAGCGGCCCCAGGAGCCCTGCAGGGAGGGAAGGCGCTGCGGAGCCGCAGGCCCAGCGGCGTGTGGGCAGCTCCACGCCGTGATTCACTCGCTGGCACCATTGTTCACGCCGAGTTCTGCTCCTCCACCTTTTGCTTCACCGAGCTGGCGCGCGCCCAGGCAGCGTCCCCGCTGCCAGATGGTGCCCGTCCCTCCCACACAGGTGCTCCGAGCGTGCCAATTCCCTCCTCTTCCATCTCCAGCAGCTTTCCCTCGGCGTCCCCCGGGCGTTTGGACTCGCGGTCCCTCCGGCACGTGACGGTGACGGAGCACAAAGACTTCTGCGGACCCGATGCTGCAGCTTTCGCGGTCTTTGGTGATAAGAAGCCATCAGCCTGCGACCTCTGCGAGCGCGGCCGCTGCCTTTCACGGAGCCCACCTGTCCCCCGGGGTACCGACGCTTCAACACGTGCCGAGGAGAAAACCCCACGCAGCCACAAAGTGGCTCGGCGACTCGAACAGGGTCAGCTACCAAAGCTCGGGGGACAACGCTGCGTTGATCGAGAGTAACGCGCAGAAGATAGAACAGAAAACTGGGGCAGACCGCGCGCAGCCTGCTAACACCCGGCCGGCTGTGAGCAAGGGCAGAGAACCCGGCTGATCCCAAACCAGTTGGTCTGCCGGAGGCTCAGACTAATGGGAGAGCCGATCGGGGATGACTCACGCAGATTAAATTGAGATGATGAATTACCAGCAATGAACTCGCAGCTCTTCTGTAGAGGCTGGGTTTTTTTGTTTGCTTTTTGGAAATCAGACGTGCGATTACGCGTGACAGTTGCTCAAACGCAAGGCTTCTGGACCGCCGTGCCGGCACGTTTGTGATTTACACAGGCTTGCACTAGAGCATCGTCAGGACAGGTTAAATGGCTTAGGAACTGGCAACAAACCCTACAAGGAGCCAGGAGCGGGCGTTAACCCGGGCCCGCAGAGCCGCACAGCGCTTCGGCCACGCGCTGCAGCCCGGGACAAGGAAACCAGGCTGTGCACAGAGCGCGGGGGGAACCCGGGAACTGCGCGCAGGAGAAGGGCTGTCCTGCTTCATGCAGAGCTCCGGCTGGGAAGCGCTGCTTCTCTCCTCTCCGTTGCCACTCTGACTTCCAGATGTAAAGCCAATGGTTTCAAGCGTCCTGGAGCTTGTCTCAGCCTTCCGTCAGGGAGAAGCAGGGAAGAAACCACACGTGAGGAGGCGTGCTGCTGACTGCAGGGAGAGGAGCCGGGGCTGCTCCCAGAGCGGTCCCCTCGCTGTCCCCAGGCCTCGGCGGCGCCGTTGCGGTGACCCAGCGGGGCGGCAGCTCCCCGTGGGGAAGCTTTCCCTTCGCTACCATCCCGCTCCACACGCGGGTCAGGGCCGTTTGCCCGCGTCCGCGCTCGGGACGCGTTTCCAAACCTCGCTCGGTAACTTCATCCTGAGCCCCTCCACGGCACGCGCCGGCCCCGGAGGCGCCTCCTGTTTCCCTTCCTGGCTAACCCCGCGCGGCACCCGCGCCCGAAGACCGAGTCGGGAACCTACCGGCTGGTAGTTGATGGCTGGATTCATGCTTGGAGTTGTAGTGCGGATGAGGCCAGGCTTAGGAGGAACGCGCTGCCCTTGTAACTGGGCAGGGTTCGGAGCAATCACACGCTGCGACATAAGCATATGGGGCAGAGTCGTGTTTGTGGCAGACCTAATGACACTGTGACCCTGTCAAGAAAGGAAACGAGAAGGAAATAAAGAACTGGAGGCACACCGGGGCTTTTAGTCCCCTGAGCATCCAAAATTCGCGTTACTTTCAAAGGAGAGCGACCGCCCCAAGACGTAACTTCTCCTCTAAACGCTCTTTACTTAAACACCCGCGTTCATTTTGCCTGCAACAAGGCGTCCCACGTCAACACGCTCCGATCTTCCCCTCCGGGCTGTAGGCTGGGATGGTTCTGGAGCTGATTCTCCAGACCCACCTTCGTGGCCTACACTGCGTTGAAAACAAGGCAGCCAGTTTGATCCAAACGTAAAAATGCCAGGGAAAAAGGAAAGGAAAAAAAAGCAGCGGGCAGCCTGCCAGCTACCGCTCTTAAAATCGACGGCCAGAATTCACGAGGGCCGCGATGGCGCTCGAGCCCCAAGTAAAACCGCACGGCCCTGACCGAGACGGGGCTGGGCTTTTCCTTGGGGGCGTGCGGCGGCCCCGGGGCTGGGCAGTGCCGGACGCGGGGCTCGGGGGGTCCCCGAGGAGGCCGAGGGCCAGGGCCGACCTCCCAGGGTCCGCTCGTCCCCGAGCACCGCCAGAAGGGCTCCGCTGGGAGGAGGGCAGGTAGAAGGGCTCGATTTTTGTCTTACAGCACTCCTGTCTGACCATCCTTCTCTGTCCATCCCCTTTTTTTTAATCTGTTTTTTCCTAGACGAGGCTCTTCGCTGTCACACACAAGAAAGTCTTCACAAAGCCCGTGCAAACAATGCGCTTCCTCTTCCCCTGCAGCCCGTTTCCTTTACCAGTCCGGTCCCACTGTGCAGCCACAATAGACCTGACCCCAGCATCGTTGCCATAGCAAAGCAAACAAATGCCACCAACAAAGGCTGACGGAGCGAGAAGCCATCGAGGCAAAAGCACGAGGAGGCCGCAGGCAGAGCCGGAGGTCACCTCAACGAGCTCCTGCACGGCCCCGGCGCCTTCCTCCCAGCACTGCTCTCATCGCGGGGACGTCGAGCATCTCCTTTTCTGTCCCAGCAAGGCAAAGCCCACGGGGCGATGCCGCGGAGCCCCACGGAGCCCCACAGAGCCCCACGGAGCCCCACGGAGCCCCGCTCCTCCTGGGGAGGCAGCAGCCGAGCGGGGAGCTTCCACCCCAAGCTCCGGCCGCTGACATCCAGAGCAGCACAGAGGCAGCCAGCTCGGCCAGCACCCCGCTCTGCCCACAGCGCTTCCCAGAGAAGGCACACGTTCCAATTCCGTGGGTTTTTTGCATTTGTCTTCCCCCTCTTCCTCTGCTGCGCCGTTTCAGCACGCTGCCGAGCCGTCCCCGCTGCTAAGTGCAAACTAACAGCTTTCCTCCTGCAGCCCCAGAACTGGTGTCACCGAGCAGCAGGCAACTTTTGCAGGGTCAGCTCCAGCCCCGAAATTCAGCTCCTTCCCCCTCCTGTGCTGGCAGAGCACGGCCGGGCCCAGCCCCCGCAGACGGATCTGCTCTGCCGGGACGACTGGCGTGCAGGCAGCAGAGCCATTCGCGCATTCACTCACCCGCGCGGGGCGTCAGGAGGGCTCACCTGTAATGTCCTTAAGTTCTGAGGCTCGACCCCCTGAGCTCCAGGCCTGGAGGGAAGCTTGGACAGGCCCTGCTGTCCCACGTGAGCAGGAGACGGCTGGACAATAGACGCCGCATTCTGGACAACCGGAGTCTGCATCGAGAGAAAACCACGGCGGGGTCAGCGCGCGGTGCGGGAAGGGAACGTACCAAGACGCGGCGCGGGACGAGGCTGCTGCTCAGCCGACGCTTCGGAGCTGCAGGGATTCACCTCCCCGCTGTCCTCGCGGGCAGCAGGGCGGGCTGGCCATGGATTCGCTCCGCACTTAGCTAAGGGACATCACACGGACACAAAGCAGCAAAGGAAGGTCCGGAAGCAGCGCGCCCTTCGCACTGCTCCACCAGCGGGCCCCTTCCAGCACCCGCACCCCCAGCCAGCCCCAGGCGATGCTGCTCAGAGCTTCACCTTCTGTACCACGTTCTCCTTCTGCAGCTGGCTTTGTCTCAGTTTCTTCAGCAACACAAGCCTGGCCTCCTCCAGCCGGAGCTCATCCCGAAGCTGCTTGATGAGCTGCTGTCGCTCCTCTATGCTTTTACCCTACGAGCACACAGAAAATCGGTGAGGCCTGGCCCAGCCCAAAGCTGCTGCTGCCCCTCGGCGGCGAGACGGCGTCAGGAAGGGTCACTCCCAGCCACTACGACCAGAAGCGACCGCGTTGCTTGGAAATCGGTCCCCAAGCCCTTCGCAAAGCCCCCCCCGCAGCAGAAGGGCTCCCCCACCTCCGAGAGCGGCCGAGGAAGGCCTTACCTTGAACATCTCCAGGTTTGCCGCCTTAAGTCTTTCTTCCATGCGAGAGCTGGACCGGGGACTGGAGGCCTCGTTGTCGGAGAGGACGATGATATCCGGAGAAGGGGTCAGTCGCCCCCGGTCCTGGTCGCTGCGGGACGGAAGGGAGAGAAGAGATTGAGCCGCGACGCCGAGAGCTCGGCAGCGAGCCGGGAGCCCGGTGCTTCTCCTTCGTCGTTCTCAAAACCAGCGCCAGCCCCTGCGTGACAGCTCCCTGCAGGTCTGTTTTAAAAGGCCGCCCGTAAGGGAAAGCTGGGCAAGCACCCTGCGCAGAGGCAGGAGACCCGGCTGAGCCGGGACCTGGAAATCAACGAAAGGAGCGGCGACGAGAGCCCATCATGGGGAAAATCAACACCAGAATCAACGCCGGCAGCACCCGAGCACTGCCGCGTTGGTGGGGGCGCCTGAGCGAGGAGACGCTGCGCCAAGCCCTTCGCCGTCGCTGACTTGACACCACGGTGCTTGGAGAGCCTTGGAAGAGCCTTGGAAGAGCCTTGGAAGAGCCGGCACGAGCCGGAGAGCCAAACCCAAATCCCCCGGCTGGAGCGCTCCAGGGACCGGGAATCCAGCCGGGAGCCTGCCCCATCCCGCTGCCCCCAGCACGCGGGGGTCGTGCACAGAGCCCAAGGGGGGCTGCGAGGGGTCCCCCCCGGTCCCTCCGCGCCCCGGGCACAGCCAGGGGAACTCGGGGATCTGCTGGAGGCGCTGCTGCCGCGCTGGCTGCCGGCGCTCGTGTTGGACGAGCACCCAGCTACGGCCGGGCTGCTTTATTTACATTCCGTGGAGGCAAAAAAAAAAAAAGGAAAAAAAAGGCAGCGTCAAAGCCAGCCAGGGGAAAACGGGGCCATCTGCAAAGAATTGCTGAATCTGTCAGGATTGTTTTATTTACTTCTGTCGAGGCAAGGGCGTCACTACAACACAACTACTGCGCGGAGAGCTCCGCTGCTGGCGCAGGAGGCAGGGAAGGTGCGGAGGGAAGGAGCCCGCTGCCAGGTTCGGCTCCACCTCGCCCTGTCCCTTCCCCTCTCCTTCGGGCTGCCCCCCCGGGACGCCGTCAGGGGCAGCTTTTTGGTCCCAGCCTCCCCCCGGAACCAAACCCGCCGGGAGAAGCTGGGGATTGCGGGCGCACGACCGAGGGCACGGCGACCGCGTCCATCCTGCGCTGCCGCCCGGCCGCGTCCTCCGCTTCCTGCCCCCAGCCGAGGGCCCGCAGCACAAGGCAGCCCCGGCCTTCCCCAGCATTTAGCACCTCCGGCAGCCCAAACCATGCCGAGGGGTCGGATATTGGGGTTAGGATGTCGGGGTGATGGCGAGTCCCACCCGAACGCCCTGCCGGGGATGCTTGAATCCCCGGGCAGCCCTCTGCCGCTGCGAAGCCGCGAGAACCTGGAGCGAAGCGAGGGCTCTGGGGGCAGAACCGCCCTTGGCAGAGGCGCAGCAGCGCGGCCAGCGAGCCCCACGTGCCTACGAGGGAGCTGCCGGGACCCGAATGCTCCCGTGCCGGCACCACGCGCGCGCTGCGGCGGAGAGGGGCTCAAACGGGAAGGAGGGCGGCCAGCACCGGAGCCCCCCCCACAGCCGCACCAAGACCCCAGGGGAGCAGTGGCGGTGGTGCTGAATCACCATCCGCTGCCTTCCAAGGGGGCAACGGGACGCTGGGAACAAACAACGCCGGCACCGCGCCGGAGGGAGCGCGAGGAGCGCCCGGCCCCGCCGCAGGAGCCGGCTCCAGGCCCACGCCGGCGCCTCGGGGACGGCCGCCTCCCGCGGCCACCCTTCACGGCACGAGGCCGGCTCCCGAGCACCTTCAGGCAGCCGGGGAGCATCGCGGGAAGGTCCCGGCTCTCGGGGCCTCCTTACAGCACGGCTCCTCCGTTCCGCCCAGCCAAACCCAGGCAGATCTCGGAAGCGCCGCCTCGTGCTCCTTCTCCTCCCCGACAAGGCCGAAGCGGGGCCGCGGTGCGGGCGCCGCGTGCGAGCCCTCGGCAGGGCCCGGCCGCAGGTGCTGGCTGTGGAAATCGAGCTGCCGGGGTTCCCCCGACAGAAGTCAGGTGTGGGGCCGTGCAGCGGCAGGACGCAGGCGCAGAGCACAGGAGGAATGCCCCAGAGCTGCGGGAAAGCGGCTCCCAGCACGCGGTCGCCCTGGCGCTTGCCTTTCCTGAGCGGTCCCAGCTCAGCAGGAAGCCAACGGCTCTCGCCCCGGTCACAGCCCAGCCAGGGCCGGGTTCGAGAGCGAGACCCGTGCCCTTACAACGGGTTTGGGCTCCAGCTGCACGCAGGGCTTTTCCCGACCCTTCTGGGGACGCCGACGGACCCGAAGCCCCCCGCCTTCGCGCACGCTTCTGAGGCATCTGACTGCTGCAGCCCGCAACGCTGAGCACATGGACGGAGGGAGCACCGCAACACACCTGGCGTCGGGGGAGCGAGGAGCACGGCAGAGGTGAGGGCAACGAAGGAGCAGCGCCGAGCGCTGCCGGAGGAACTGCCGGGAGGGCAGAGCCGGCTCCGCTCCTCGGCGTCCGGCCGGGGGCACCTCGCGGGCACCGGGATCCCCCCGAGCCCCAGTTGGGGTCCCGGCTTGGGGCTCACGAGAGGCAAGCTACCGAGTCAGGCGGCACCTACCTCCTCCTCGCGCTCATATCCACCGGCTCGTCGTTAATGTTCTCCTTCCCCGGCCTCCCTGCAGTCCTGCCCTCCCCATGGGGCCTGAGGCTCCCGTTGAGCTTTTCTTCGTAGACTTTCACACCGTCCTGCTTCACGGGGAGCTCGTGGGGCACCTCGATGCCCGAGAGGTCCTTCCTCTTCAGCAGTGCCAGCATCTTCAGGCGCTCCATCGCCTCGTGTCCCTCCATCTTCAACCTCTTGGCCAGGACATCGTCCCGGTCGTCCGCCTGGTCCAAGCTCCGCTTCAGGAGGTTGAGGCGCAGCGCGTCCTCCGTCATCCTGTCCATCCTGCGGGGCAGAGGTGGACACAAGCACAGGGTCAGCGCCGCGGCAAGCAGAGCGCGGCTGCGGCAGCCCCGGCTCAGCCGGAGCGCGAAGCCCCACGAGCGAGCGGCCCCGCGCGGGGCATTTCCCCGGGCGCCCACCTCCCACGCGCCGGCGTGCGGGAACCTGCCGGCAGCGGCACGCCGCCAGCTTTCATCCCCGGCCCCAGCCGGCCCCACGGGGAGTTCCCCGAGCGGGGAACCGCGCGCACCTGCAGGGCGAGAGCCCCCCGGGAGCGGCGGCGCGGTCCCGCAGGCGGCATCGACGCCGACGTCGCGCCGCGAGGCTGTCGGTGCGAACAGCACGGCGTCCGTGAGCGTCTTCCCCTTTCAGGATGGAAAATTGGGGTTCTTTTTCCCCGGGCCCGAGCGAGGCGGCCCCGCGGGGCCCACCGGGGTCTCGCGAGCACGGCGCAGGCGCACGGCACCATCCCGCCCGCGCTGGCTCCTCTCCTGCCCCCGCCGATCGCCCGCCTCTCCTCCAGGTGCGCAAACAGCCCGTGGCGAGCAGCTGCAGCCGAGAGGGGAGGGAGCCGCAGAGCTCCCCCTGATCTCTCCGCTCCCAGGCTGATAAGGGAGCAGCTCCCCAGGAGCCGAGGCGGCTCCACCTGAGGCGAGCACAGAGCCGCTCGGCGAGCTCCTTCCCCGGCGGCGGGCAGGGGACGGGGCCAGGAGCGAATCGGGAGCGCCGCGGGAAGACCCCGGTGGTTTGGGGCTGCGGCAGCGGTCACACCGAGCACGGGAGACGACTTCGGGGGCTTCCTCGGGGTCCCTGCGTGCCCCGAGCAGGAGGACGAGGGCGCAGCACCCAAATCTGCGGCCCCGCGGCTCCGACTCCCCCTGCTCAGGCGGAGCTCGCGCTGCCCGGCCTAAACCTGGCTTCGAGCCCCCCACGAGACAAAGCCTCGCGGAGCCACAGCCCCGCCAGGAAGATGTTGCTGCGGCTCGGCTCTCCGGCCCCTCGTCGCACAGCTCCCCGAGCACAGCTGGCACACGAGTTCGGCCCCGGCAGGGGGGCGGCAATGCGGGTGCGAGGGGACCAAGCGCTCGGGGCAGCCTCGCCGTGAAAAGGGGCAGAGCCACCGGGGGAAGTCCAGGCACTAAAAGGCACCAAAGAAAGCAAATGGAGGCACTGAAACAAGCCTCGTGGCCCCGGACAGGCCGCCGCGATCAGGGCGAGCACCTCGGGCTGCTTTCTGCTCGCCAGTCTCGTCTCTGCAGGAAAATTCCCGTCTGCGGTAACCAAATATAGAGAGGCAGGCAGGGACAAGCTCGGGACGGGCTGTGGAAGGCGCAGGAGCTGCGGCTCTCCGCCCTCGGCCCTACCAAGTGACCCCGGGTTAAATCCAAGCCCAGAGCGGCGGGCGATGAGGCGAGGCACCAGGGCACGGCCCCGCAGATGCCGCCCTGCCTGAAAAGCGACGCGAAGCAAGTCCCCGGAGTTAGGTCTCGGTGCTCAAAACCCTCGCGCCGCTTCCCGCTCGGAGGCGTTCCGCGCCGTGCGTCCTGCCACCAGCACCGGGACACGGCAACAAGTCCCGGGTGCGCTCCCCTTGGAGACGAGCAGCTCCGGTGCGCGAAGGAGAGCGCCGTGAGCGGGCGCGGGCACCACGGCCACGCAGCAGGAGGCTTTCCAGGCTCGGCAAGGAGCGCATAAAAATGAGACGGGGCCTCGGGGTGGCTGCTGAACGGGGCCCTTCGGCCGCCAGGAGGGGCAGGGCAGGGGGAGCTGTGGGCGCCCGGAGGGGCCGCTTCGTGCCAAGCCAGCAGCAACGAGCAGGGGTCCCTCGGCACGCCGGGTATTTGGCGAGCCTGAAGGTCGGGCCGTCCGTCGGGGCCGTCAGGGCCGTCGGTGGCAGCCCGCTCTGTGTCAGCGTGACCCCAGCGAGGAACAGATCAAACCTCCGCGGGCCCAAGGACCGGCCGCTGAGCATCGCCTCGGCGTCAGGGAGCACAAACCAGGCCAGAGCAGATTTCCGCCCGTTCCCAGTCCCGGTCGCCTTCCAGAAGCAGCCGGGAGGGCGACCAGGACCGCGGGACCAGGACCGGCACCCCGAGGGGCAGGCGGGGAGCAGGGGGCATCGCCGGCACGCGTCCCCCTGCCCGCGCCGGTAACGCCGCGGAGATCTCGCGCGGCACGGCGAGCAGGCTCTCCATTTCACTTCCCTAAAGGAACTTTATTTAACCGAGAGACAGAAAAAAAAAAAAGGAGAAACCAAATTCTCAAATGGTGGCAAAATCCCCCGAGGGGAAACAAAAGAGCCATAAAACTTGTTTTGTTTCTGACTCCATGCAGGCTGTAATTATCTCCAATTGCACCTCCGTAGGTGAGCAAGCTGCCGGCTGCCTCACGCAGACGGGGCCGGCTTAGGCCCAACGCTCGGCGGCCACGAGGACGAGGAGGAGGAGGAGGCAGAAGCGAAGGCAGGATGATGCCCTGCTCCCGGTGCCCTGCTCCCGGTGCCCCGCAGCCACGCCGCGGCTTCGCGCCGTGCAGGCGAAGGGCAGGGCAGCTCCGAGCCAAGCGCAGAGGCCAGCCGGCGGCCCGCAGACGCCGGGGTCGTTCAGCCCACGTCGGGCACCGCCAGGGCCACGCCGGGCGTGAGCCGCTTCGGCACCGGGTGCTGCTCGCCGCCTTCCTCTGCCTTCGGGCGGTTTGGCCGCCCCGGTGCTAGAAAGACGGGTTTCCCGTTCCCAGCCAGGCAAAGCAGCACCCGGCTCCCCATTTCCATCTGGCGGAGCACCCGTCCAGCGCGGCGCCGCTTGGGAAGCTGGAAGCAGCGAGTGAATTAATGGCATACCGGAGAAGCGAGTACGGCCAGGAACCAGACGGGGCCGCTTCCACCCACGGCCTGCGCACGCAGCCAGCGTCCCCAGGTCACCTGAGGAGGATGAGGAGGAACAGAGCAGGTCCGGCAGCACCAGCACGAGGCAACTTCAACCCCAGCTCACCGGGGGCGCAGACTGCGGCCCCTCCGCGCCTTCCTTGCGGGGCCCCTTGGCTTTGCCCACACCTGGGCGCTCCTCCGGGACCACCGCATCGTCCGGCCGCCCTGCCCGGCCTCGGGGCCCCCACACCTAATTGAGGGGCCGCAATTAGCGGGCTGGAAGGAAGCAGGGGGTGTCCCCACGCACCAGCGGCCCCCGGAAGCCTCACAAGGCAGGGCAGCGCGCCGTCACCTCCTGCCCTCCCGCAGCCCGCCCCTCGCCGAGCACCGAGGAGCCAAAAGCCTCTGGCCGCTGCCTCCGCACACGGCGCCGGCCGGGAGGTGCCGCCTGCCCCCCTCCTTCCCTGCAGGAGCCCAGCACAGACGCCCGAGGCCACCACAGCCGGGAGCCCACCAGCAGCACCGGCACCGCTGGGGGAGCCTCCAGCGCCCGGCCCTGAGCTCCCCGACCTCCCCCGGCCTCAGAGGCCTGGCTCAGCCGGGAGCACTCCGCTGCTCCATCCCCGGGCCGGGCACAGCAGAAATTTCCACTTTTCCTCTTTTCCTCTTTTCCAGCTCTGCCAGGAGCAATCTCCGAGCCGCCTCCGAGCGCAGCGGCGCGGTGCGGGGCGCCCCCAGAGCCCTGCACCATCCCCGGGCCTTCCCGGGCAGCCGCGGCAAAACGGAGCCGCAGCAGAGCTCCTGGGACACTTCTTACAGGGAAAACCTTCCGCGTGGGCCCAGCCACACACGCTCCCACGCGGCCGCTTCCACCTTGCCTGGCCACAGCAGCACGGGGGGCACCGCGGGCAGAGCCGGAGGCAGGGAACGGGAGCACGGAAGAAGAAAAAGAATAAAAGCAGGACCCCGAGCTGGGCCCCGCGCCGCTCCCGGTGAAGTTCTTCCCCGAAGGAGAACGGCCAGGCCGGGGAAGGCGCCGGGCACCAGGAGCGCGGGTGCAGGAAGCGCCGCGTGGGGAGCTCACGCCGAGCTCTGCTTCCCTGGCCGCCCAGGTGCGACACCTCTGTAAGGAGCAGCATTAACGGGCAGCATTAACGGGGCAGCATTAACGGGGCAGCATTAACGGGGCAGCTCCGGGCAGCGCCGCTCGCTCCAGGCGCAAACCTTTCGGCCCGAGCCTTTGGGGTGCTCCTGGAAGCACGCGGGGCGGCTCGGTGCCGGCAGGGAGCACGAAGCCAGCGGCAAGGAAGGGGCTGGGGGGGATTCACCGCAGGCGTGGCTGGGCAGAAAGCCTGCAGGAATCCCGGGCCGCCGGCCGGCACCGCGATGCTCGGGCACCAAAAGTGTCCTGGCAGCGAGGGCGTGCGCGGGTACGGGCACACGCGGCGACGGGAGCACGTACGGGAGGGAAAACCTCTCCTTGACAAGTGGGTCAGCGAGTTCGAGCCCTGGGAGAGCAGCGGGAGGAATTTATTAGAAGGGAGCAGGCAGCACCGAGCCGAGGGACGGCTCCGCGCGGGCGATCTGAACGCCGAGCAGCAGCGGCGAAGGCCCGAAGGCCGCCTCGCGGTGCCACGGGCTGGCTCCCTCCTGCCATCGAGCTCCAGGCTTGGCCAAAGCTCAAGGCCCCCGCGCTGCTGCCAGCCTCGGCCCCGGTTTCACGCCGGGTTTTGCCCCCGGCGGGCACCGCAGACTGAACGGACGCAACCCCTCCGGGGCGAGGGCCCGCAGAACGAGGCGTGCCCGCGCTCAGACGCCCGGTTAAATAAAACCCAAGGGAGAGCAGACGGCTCTAACGCGACCTGGAGACGTTTGGAGCGGCGTCCGACCAACGAAGCCGAGGCGCTGGGTTACCGCAACCAACACGGGGGGAGCGGAAGGGGTCGGGGCAGCGCCGTGACCCGCACGGACAGGACGGCGCCGGCACCGCAGGGCCCCCGGCAGCACCCGGCACCGCGGGGCTTTCGGACAGCCGGCATCCGAAGCTGCCGATGCCAAAAGCGCCGCCACCGTCCCGGTGCCTGGAGGACCAACCGAGCGCAACGCGGAGCCGGGCGAGCCAACGCTGCCGGGACCTCGGCCCGTCCCGCGGCAGGACGGGGATTTCGGCTCGCCGGGGAAGCGAGGCCGGCTCGCTGCACGTGCTCCACCGCTCAAAATCCACCTGGGCGCATCCGGGCACGGCAGCGCCCGCGGCGGAAGAAGCCCAAGGTACAGGACCCCGGGGCGGCGAGCCGGCCCCGCGTGGGGAGGAAGGCGTTTGGGTGGGGGCTCACGAGAGCCCCCCGTCCGCGGCGCTAACGGCGGCTGAACTTCCATCTAGGCTGAGCACAAACCGACGTCGGTGTCGTAAAACGCGTTTCCACACAGCGCACACAAAATGGCTGGCTCCCAAGGCGAGCGTTTCCATACAATGCTATAAAAAGGATAATAACCTAAAAAGGTAATTATGACTTAACGGCGAGGCAGGCCGAGGAGAGATCGGCGAGAAGACGGATTAAAAAAAAACAAAAACCCACACGACAACAAAAAGCTCCCGGACCAAAGCCGTGCTGCTCGCCGGCGCCCGGTGCTGCAGACCGCGAGTTGTCAAACGCGGCGGCTCGGGGCGTTGTGCGGGCAGCAGCCCACGCACGGCTGCGGGCGGGAAGCTCCCGCAGGTAAGGAAGAAATCACGCAGGTACCGCGGAGGTTTTATCGAGAACAGAGCACGCGCGAGTCCTCAGAGAAACACGCGAGCCGAAATGCCCCCGAACAAAGAGGAGAGAGCCGACGGAGCCTTTAAAAATTCGCCGCGTGGAAAAGTCATTCATAAATCGGGGCTAAGCCGGGCTCCTCCGCCGCCGCTCAGCTGCGCGACAGCGAAATCATCCAAAAAATAAAAGACAAAGAAAATATTCCGGCGCACAAACCGTGGGGCCGGCTCTCCGCGGGGCCGGGGAGCTGCCTCTCGGCTGCAGCAGACCATAAATCCTCGCAGCCAGCTCGGCGCAAACTCGTCCAGCAGTTCCGCCGCTTCCCTCCCTGCCCCGCTCTCGGGACCCGAGCGAGCGCGGGGCTGGCGGCGAGACAACGGCGCGGCTCCGACGGCTCCGTCCCGCCCAATTCGCTGCCCCCGGAGGAGGGCAAAAGCCCCGAAATGAGCGCGGACGGCGCGGCGATGCCCGGGGAGCTGCGTGGGGAGAGCGCCGTGCCGGGAAGCCCTCGGGTGAGCGAGGCCGCCGGATGCCAGCAGCGCCCCTCGGAAATGTTTCCGGGGGGGGGCCCGCGGGGGGGGGGGGGGGGAAATCACGATTAAGCAGCCGCCCGCCGCCCCCCGAAGCGGCAAAATGAGGTGGAATTCAAAGCTTCGAAAGGTTCCGGGGGAATCGCGGCGAGGCGGCCCCCGCCCCGGCCGCCGCCGGCCCCTCGAGGCGCGAGGGGGGCGCGAGGGGCCCGGGCAGCGCCGGCGGCCGTGGCGCTGAGCTCTCGGGGATGCCGCAGGACCTCCGGGGGCTCGGGGGGCCGCCTTTGTGCGGGGCGGCCGCGGGGCCACGGCGGCCGTCAGCTGGGGGCCGGGGGGACAAAAGGAATCCCCTTCTTCGGTATTTACGTATTGACTGGGGGAGATCGACGGCCGTCCCCAGCGGTTTTAAAGACCCCCCGGGAGCCGTGCCCGGCGCTGCGGCGCGGGGAGGTGGGTTTGGGGCTGGCGGGGGGGGGAAAGGGAACGGCTCCGACCGCGGATCCCGGCCACGGCGCCGCTTCGCTCCTTAAAATACCCTGCAGAGGCATCGCGTCCAGCTGCCAAACTCACGGGTTTAAAAAAAAAAAAAAAGGGGAAAAAAAAAAAAAAAAAAAGCAGATCTGGTCATCCACAAAGAGCCTTTTGTCTGCTCAAAACCAGAAAACGGGGAAGGGACAGGCTGAGGAATACTTACAGGTACAGCACTCCCGCTGCCTCCTCTAGTTGTCAAGAAAATTAGAGACAGGGAGGAAAGAACGGGGAAAAGCGAGCCGGGAGCGGGGACTGGCTGGGGAGGGGGAGGGAGAGGAAGAGGCAGCTTTTTTTCCGCCGAGGAGCCCTCTCCGAAGAGCTTGGGCGGCCCCGCGTGCCATCCCCCTCCGGGGACCCGCAGGAGCCCTGTCTCCGAACGGGCACTTCCCTGCCAATCATGCGCCGTACTGTTATATTAAACAAAAGAAAAGGGGGATGCTTACTTTTACCCATGATGCCTCGCGGGGCAGGGAAAAAGGAAAAAAAAAAAAAAAAAAAGAAAGAAAAAAAAAAAAAAAACCCGTTTCAGCCGGTTTGTAACCTCAGGACACGGAATTATCTCCGAATTTTTTTTTTTTAAGTCGTTTGCGGTATAAAAGTCAGTTGGCTGCAAGCCCCCCCCCGCCCGCCCCCTCCCCGGCCGCCAGCAGCCCCTGGCTCCGGGCCCAACTTTGTCTTCATTCATGAGAGCTCCTCTGCTCCTCTCCTCCTCTCCTCCTCTCCTCCTCTCCTCTCCTCCTCTCCTCGCTGTCATTTTAACCGCTTCGGGCCCGCTGCCCGCTCCCTCGGGGCCCTCTCCTCTCCAGGGAGCTCGGGGGCACCCAGGGACGCGGCCGCTCCAGCGCCCGCAGCCCCCGGCACGGCGAGGCCCGGGGGGCTCGAGGCCACAGGGGATGGAGGCCAAGGGGGGTGGAAGCCAAGGGGACTCGAGGCCGCCAGGTCACGGTTCCACCCGGCAAGCCCCGGTGCTCCCCGTGCCCCCCGATGGGTGCGAGACCCCCGGCAGCGCCTGCCTGGTCCCCTCTGTGCCCCACCAGCGATGCCAAAACCGCCCCGAGGAGGCCACACGCCGCCCGTGCCATCTCCCCATCCCCACGTCCCCGCACGGGGTCTCGCCCCAGCGGGTTTATGGAGCCCCCAGCCGCTGTGGGGTCCCGGCCCCGTGAGGCCGACGACCAGAGACAAACAACGCCGGGAAGGACGCGGACGGCACCGGGCACGGGCAGAGGATCGGGCGCGACTTCACCAAGAGCGGTCGGAGGCACGAGCCCAGGCGGCGAAGGACGAGCACGGGGCAGGGAGCAGCGACCAGCCTGCGGCGACGCGGGGACAGCGGCACCGTCACGGCTCCCGGCCACGTCCTGCGCCGGGGGCAGCTCCGGGAGCGGGGCGAGGAGGGGAAGGCGGCTGCCCCGAGCCCGGCCCGTGCCCCGCGAGCCTTCGGAGCCGGCCCTTCGGTGCTCGCCGAAGTAAGCAGCAAGGATGTGAGGAGTCTGGGGCCTCGCTAAGGAACTGGGAGCACGCGGCGCACCAAGCGGCTCCTCCGGGAGCAACGAGGACAGCGGCGACTCGCGTTGCTCTGGGTCCCGCTCCCTGGAGCCCGGCGGCTCTCCCACAAAGCCCGCAGGGGATCCGAGCTCAGCTCCTGCGCACCGACGGCACGAACGAACGCCGCGTCCCCGCGCCTCCGCAAGCCAGCGTGGACAACGAGAGGAAGGCGTGAACATGAGAGGCACGGCCGGGCCTGAGGCTCACCGAACGGGTCCAGAAATGGGCGAGAGGCAGGTCGGGGGCACGTTTTTAAGCCTTGACACGGGGCAGAGGACTGCGGGGCTGCAACAGCTCCTGGGTCGGGACCCTCCGTTTTGGGTCGGGACCCTCCGTTTCGGGCCGGGACCCTCTGTTTCGTGCCGCAGGTTGCCAAACGGTGCCAGTCACAGGTTAACGAGCGCGCCGCAGTGAATCTGAAGAGGCTTCCTGCGGGCAACCCGCACCAGCACGGCACCTCGCTTATTGGCGGGGCAGTGCCCGAGGTACCGACACCTTTTCCAGGAGCGCGCCCAGGCTGTGCGGTTACCAAGCCCCCTCCCGCGCGCCGCCAGTCCGCAAATTACGGCACGGCCCCAGCGCCCTTATGAGATAAAACGGAACAATTTCGTTTACAAAGGGGGAAATAACTAATTAGGCTCTAATTACACGGTCGTTACCAGAGATTTATAAAGTAATGAGGTGGCTGTCGGGGCCCCCCCAAGATTTATTTTTCGGGTGCTGCTGGCGCGGGGGGCAGCATGAAGCTCCTTGGGCGGCTTTCTCGGCCCGCAGCTCTCGTTTTTGTTCGTTTTTCCATTTTTTGGCATCGCGTCGCCCCGTTTCCGAGCTCCTCGCCTCCCCCCAGACCTTGCAGAGCTGCTTTAAGAGGGGGCAGACCAAGCTGCCTCCCACAGCCCAGGGCGGCCGGGACGCCTCGCATCCCCCTCCTGCCCCGCTCTTCATCACGAGGCTTCGGAGGGATCCTCACGGCCGGGACGGGGCAAGGTGCGGGTAAAACATCGCCCATCATTTAATTGGATTTTCGGGTCCTTTCACCAGGACCCATCCTCCGGGTGCTTCTATTTCCAGCATGAAAAGGCCTTTGACGGAATCTGCGAAGGCGCCAACAATAGCGGCTTTTATGCAGCTCCGTCTCCGACCCCAATTCATCACCCGCAGGTGATCCGCGGCCGAGCAGCCCGGCCCGCTCCCGGCCCGCTCCCCGCCGAGTGATCAGCCCGCAAGTCGCCGGCTCCTCTTCGGTTACGCCGGGCCACGAAGGCGGGGGGGTGGCCGGGCTGGGGGGTGGCAGGGCTGGGGGTGGCAGGGCTGGGGGGTGGCCGGGCTGGGGCAGTGTTTTCCGAGGCAGCTCGGCAGGGAGGGGAGAGGTGGGCGAGCGAAGCGGACGCGGTCACCTGCGGTCATGTCCCCGGGCCTCGGCGTTTGGCAGGGGCTGGACGGAGCCGTCCAGAGCAGCGGCACGACCCCGAGGGCTGCCGGCAGCACAGGGAGCACCGGCGATGGCACCGGGACCCCGGCCGAGGAGGGAGGAGCAGAGTTGGGGGGGAAAAAGCTTCCGTTACAGCCACCGGGGTGAGTTTTAAACTCAGCCCAGCAGCGGACGCGTCTCGGTGCTGCCAATTACGGAGGAATCACACCAGAGGTTCAAAACGAGGGACGGGGCCACCAGGAGCCTGCTTCTCGCGCTGGGTCTCCGGGCGATCAGGCCCCAGACGCGCCCTGGCGCTTGGAAGCGATGCACCCCAGGAGGACGAACCTCCCCTGGCGGCTTCTCGGAAGGAAAGCCCCGCTGCAGCGGGCTGCCGGCCGATGTCCCGCAGGAACGGGGCGCGCTGCCCCCGCCTCGTCCCCGCCGCTTGCTCCCCACCTGCCTCTTCCCTTCCGAAACGGGGGGACCCCGCAGCAGATCCCCTCCTCGTCGTGCTCCTCGGCCGCCTTCCTCCCCCCTCGTGAGTTAATGGCAGACGATCGTCACCAGCACCAGGCAGCTTCAGAGCCGCACCGAGGACCCTGGAAAACGTTCTGGTGAAACTGGAACGCAACCACACGGGGAAAGGAGCGATCCTTAAAAACGGGAGACCTCAACTGCCACCCAGGGTGACTGCAAAGGCTGCCCCGTCTCCAGGCGAAGGAGCTGGCTAAGCGGAAGCGAGGCTCCCGGAGCGCTCCCAGCAAGTCCGGCCCAGGCCTGGGGCAGCCTCCTCCGAGCGGCAGCGCAGCCAGGGTTACCGCAGCCCTCGACCCGCCCTCCAGGGCAGCTCCCCTCGCCCTCCGGCAGCGAGGACGGCACGGAGGGGCTGCCCCGTCCCCACCACGCCGGGGCCCCGCGGGTCCTGTCCCCATCCCCGCTCCCTCCCGAGGGAACAGCGGGGCCACAGCAACGCGCTCGGGGCCCCGTTTTGTGCCGAAGCCGCTCGGCCACAAGCGGGGCTGGGGGCACCGGGGGTCCCCGCGGCACCCCCAGCGCTGCCGCACGGTGGGGTTGGGGCAGGGAGCGCGGCGAGAAGCCGCTGAAGGGCGGCGGTGGAATCACAGCGCCCGGTCGGTGTTTGGGGCTGTCGAGCCTCCAGGATGAAATGAGAATCGGGGACTTTAATAACGGGCAAGTCGAGGAGAGATTCACGGAAGGGGAAAGCGCAGCAAGGGACCGGTCCCAAGCAACCATTTTGAAACTCTCCCAAAGTCTGCGTCTGCCCGATGGATTTCCTCTCGCTCCCAAGCTCCTTTCTAGAAGCAGGAGGGGAAGGCAGCTCTCGCCCCGCAGCGCCGCGGTGCCTGGGACCACAAAGCCCCCGAAACACCGCGACCGGCAGCGCTCGCGGGGCCTTCGAGGTAAGGAGGGCTCCCAGCAGCAAGGAGTTTGGGCTCTTTTGTCCTTCCAGACACTAAGTCAATTTCATTCCACTCAAACAGCGGCCCCGCCGCAGACAAGAGGAGGAACGCAGACCCGCTGCAGCGAAACAAGGCTCATCATTCATTACGGCGAACTCTCCTCTGCTACAAAGCGCGCCGGGCCGGGCGGAGACGCGAAGCCCTCAGCCCCCAGCTCAGCAGCGAGGGTCGCGGGCGGGAGGACCTCAGCTCACCCACCGAGCCGAGCCGTGGCAGGGGGGCGCGGAGCAGGATCTCCGTTTCGCTCCGCACGCAGCGAGCGGTCGCGCCGGGAGGTTAACGAGCTGCGCAGCCGGGAGGGGAGCTGCCTTGTGCTCCGCCGGCTGGGGGAAACGGCGTCGGCTCCAGGCTCAGACACGAGGCGCTTGGAGCACGGCGAGAACACCTCCTCCGTGCGTGGAGACGAGAGCTCGAAGGATCTGCTCCCATCTGCTTCCCGGCTCGACTGCAAGGTTCTCGGGCGCTACAGGGGGGAGAGGGGCGAGGAAGAGCCCGGCGAGGAAGAGCCCGGCCCCTCTCCATGGCGCGTGCCGAGGGCTGCCTCTGTTCCCTTCCGCCACCCATTTGCAGATATCTGTCTCCGCGCAGGCCCGGCGATGAGGATGCTCCGGGCGCCCGGGATCCCGAGTTAGTTTGGCAGGAGGGCAGCGCGGCGGAGCCCCGCGCCTTCCCGCGGCCGGGGGCAGCGAGGCCCGAGCCCGACGCCAACCCGAGGGGCTGCGGGCACGGGGGGCTCGGCCCCTCCTCGCAGCCTGCCCCGGGAGCTCAGCCCGGCGGCGCGGGGCCGGAGGCGGGAGGCAGGAGGCAGGCTCCGACCGCGCGTGCGCCAGGCACCCCACCTACGGCCCGGCGCATTTGCATATTCAGCAGCAGCGAGGTTTGCCTTTCAAGAAAAGGCAGGAAAAATGCACGCAGCAGAAAGAGCTGCTGCGAGGACGCCAACGGCCGCCGCGCCGGCACAGAGCCGCGAGGAAACGCGCGGCCGCCGCTCCCCCGGCACCGCCGCTCCCGTCCCGTCCTCGCCGCGGCCCGGAGCCCTCGCTCCTCCGCCTCCCGTCGCCTCCCTCGCGGGGTTTTAACGCCTCTCGGCCTCTCGCGACTCTCCCGGCCACCCCGGCACCTCGAGCAGCCGGGCAGGGCTCGTCGCCGCCGCCGCAGCGCCCACCAGCCTCCCGCCGAGCACCGCGACCCCCGGACGGGGCGATTTCAACATTCAGCCCCAAAACAGGAGCTCGAACCCCGCCGCGCTCACCCCAAACCCCCAGGAAGAGCCCGTTGCACCGTCCCGGCGCGCAGAGCTCGGCACCACCTACCTGGGAGCGCCGCCGCCGGACGGCTTCGATCCGGAGCAGCGCAAAATGGGGCTGGGCACGGCAGCGAGGCGAGACGCCGGCTGCGCAGAGGCTGCGCGGAAAGAAGCCCCCGAGGCTGGTTGCAGGCTCCTCCGCGCCGTGCCGCGGTCTAATTTTAGAGAGGCTTGGAAGCTCCTCTCCTCACACCCTCACATTGGTGCGGCGCTCGGATTCCAACACGGATGCGAAGTCTTCAGAAGGATTTCGGGCGCGTTCCGGTAGCGCTGTCGCCGGTCGCCCGATAACAGGCCGCGGCCGAGGCCTCGCAGTTGCCAAGCGGACGGGGACCCGGAGCCCGCCGCTATCGCCCCTTTCCAACACCATCCCCTCGGAATCCCCTTCCCAAGGGCTGCTCAGCGGCAAGCGACGCGCCCCAAAACCAAGGAGACCGCGGAGGGCTCGAGCCCGGCAGCGCCCGCGTGCCTCTGCCCCGGCCGGGGGAGCTCCCCGAGGGCGCCTCAGCAACCCCCAGACGTGGCGAGGCGCAGCCCCAGATCACGGCCGGCCCCGGCTGGGAGCCGGGACAGAAGCCGGGCAGTCGGGAGCCACAAGAAGGAAGCCCCCGGGCGGCGTTATCGGCGCGGAGCTCCGCTGGGAACGGCGCCTGGCGGCTGCACGGAGCACCCGGAGCTGGCGAAGCGAGCGGGGGAGAAGCTCGGCCTGCTGCTGGGCACAGAGCTCGCTGCCCCTCCTGTGGGACACGGGGAAAGGAGCACCCGGCCTCGAGCTGCTCCTTTTTGAGCTGCTCCTTTTTGAGCTGCTCCTTTTTGA
>CM021789.1:1951150-1961272 GCA_011076525.1 Nettapus auritus
CCGGGACGGACGGAGCGCACCGGTCCGGTGAGCGGGGCTCGGTTCTGGCCGCTCCGTGGGGCTCCGGGGGGGTCCCGGGGGGGGTAGCCCGGGGGTCCGGCACGGACACCGGCGGCGGCCGCTCCCCCGCAGCCAGCCCCGAGCCCCCGGTGCTGGGCAGCGCGGCCCCGCCGCCGGTTGGGGACTTGGCTGGGCCCGGCCAGGACGCCGAGATCCGGCTGGGGGCGGGACGGGACGGAGCCGCCCGGCCCCCCCGCGATGGAGCCGGACGAGCCGTGCGTGGGGCCCGACCCCTTCCTGCCCCCCTTTGGGAGTTGGGGGTCCCCCCCCGGGCGGTGTGAGTGGGGCTGGGCTGGGGGGGGCACCCCGGGAGGTGCCACCCTCGGGGTCCCCTCCGGCCACAGGACGGGGCCCAGCCCGAGGAGCCGCTGGGCACGGCCGTGGCCCCGGACAAGATGTGCGGGCTCCCCCTCGGAGCCCTCAGGACCCCCCCCCCCCACCGCTGTCTACGAGGTGGTCTGCACCGCCGGGACCCCCGCGCACAGTGGGGTCCCCATCCAGCTGGGTCAGTGGGTCTGGGGGGGCTCAGCCCGGGGGGAGGTGCATCCTGCAGGGCAGGGCATCAACACCTCCCCCCCCAAAACTGGCTGCCCCCCACGCTGCTGCTCCCCAAGTCCGCTGCCCACCCTGCCCCTGCCCGCCCCCATGGTGGGTCCGGCTCTGCTGCCCCCCCAGCACTGTGCACCCCAATTCTCCCCCTCTCCCCCCAGTTTCCCCCCGCAGCTCCCAGTCCTGTTTAGGGGGGGCAGGCTCACCCCCCCCCACCACGGCAGGCTGAGGAGCGCGTCCTGAAGGTGCGGAGGATCCGGAACAAGCAGTGGGCGCAGGACAGCCCCCGGAGGAAGAAGGAATACCTGGACGGGCTGGAGGGCAGCTGGGTGCCAGCGGGGACCCCCACTTGAGTCCCCCCTTCCTCTGGGGGGGCCTTCAGCACCCTCACCTCCCCCCGGGCAGGGTTGGGGGGCTCCGCGAGGAAGGGGGCACCACCCGGGGGGCAGGCAGCAAAAAGGGGGCTGGGGACCACAAACGGGAGGAGCGCCGCAGTCCCGTGAGGACGAACACCAGCGGCACTCGGGTGACAACGACCGGGGTTTATTGCACGCCACCAATTCGGAGCCGGCGGCCGCGGCGTCCCCCGGGGCACCGGGCTCCCCAGGCACCCCGCGCAGCGTGATTCGCCACGGGGACCCCACGGGACACCGGGCAGCCCCCAGGGGGCCGCAGCACCTGTGGGGCCACGACAGAGCGGGGCAGGAGGCCCGCGGGCGCTCGTTCCTCCTCCTCCTCGCGGCTGCTTCGGGAGTGGCAGCGGAGCCGAGTCCCCGTGGTGCGGGCGCTGCCGCCGTGCCCGGTGCCCCGCGGGCGCTAGATGGACTCGATCTGCTTGCGCACCTTCTCCAGCGCCTTCCTGTCCAGCACGCGCTGCCGGCACACCACCAGCACGGCGAAGACGGCCGCCACGCACATCATGGTGCCCACGAACCTCCAGAAGACGTGCGCCTCCATCACCGCCGAGCGGCAGCTGCGGGGGGGAGGAGGAGAAGGGGGCAGGGGCTCAAACCCCGGGGGGAACGGCCCCGGCCCCGCAACGCCCCCGGCCGCTCGCGGCCCCCGGCCCCTCGCCCACCTCTTGAACTCGTCCCGCTTGGAGGCGGCGCAGCTGATGCGCTCCACGAAGCCGGTGGGGCCGCACTCCGGGACCGTCTTCTGCAACCGAGAGGGGTCGGGGCGCGGCGCCGTGAGGCCGAGCGGCAGGCCCGGTGCCGGGGGCAGCCCCCGCGGGGTCACTCACCGCCTGGAAGCTGGAGCAGCGGCCGCACTCCTGCGCCACCACGAAGTCCTCCACCCGCCAGCACGGCGTGGCCAGCGTGGGGCTCGCTGCGGGCACGGCCGGGGCGCTGAGCGCGGCTGGGCCCCGGGACCGGTCCCCAGCCCCAAGCCCCGGTCCCAGCCCCGATTCCGGTCACAGTCCTGGTCCCAGCTCCTGGTCCAAGTCCCAAGCCCCGGTCCCTGTTCCCCGGTCCCAGTCCCGGTTCCATACCCTCGTCCCAGTCCCCAGCCTCCGGTCCCCAGCCCCGAGTCCCAGCCCCCGGTTGCGGTCCCGGTCCCAAGCCCTGGTCCCAGCTCCTGGTCCCGGTCCCAAACCCCAGCCCCAATCCCCGGTCCCGGTCCCAGCCCCCGTCCCCCCCGCACCCACCCGAGCGCCGCTCCTCGCCCGCCGCCATCGCCGCCGCCGCCCTGCGGGGAGAGCGCGGGGGGGCGTCAGGGCCGGGCCCGGCCCCGACCCCCCGGTGCCGGTCCCGGTGCCCGCCCCCCGCTCACCGCAGGCCGAGACTCAGCGCGCCCAGCGCCGCCAGCAGCGCCCAGCCCCGCGGCCCGCCCGGGCCCATGGCGCTACCGGTACCGGGGCTGCGCCGCCATCGCGGGGCGCGGGAGTTGCCGGGAGCGGGGCGGGGCCTCCGCCGAGGGCGGGGCCACAGAGGGGCGGGGCTTCTACGTGGGTCACGAGTATCTGTTGGGGGCGTGACCTCCGCGTACGGGCGGGGTCCGGGTGCGGCTCGCGCGATGGGCGTGGCTTTGAATCAATGGGCGTGACCTCGAGTCCATGAATGCGACCAAGGGGCGTGGCTTAGTGCGATGGGCGTGCCTTCGGGCCAAGCTGCTTGGCTTCGCGCCAAGGGGCGTGGGTTTAACCTTTAGGGGGCGTGGCTTTGCACAGGGGGCGCGGCTTCGAGTTATTGGGCGTGGCTTCGATGCAAGGAGCGCGGCTTGCCTAGCGCCAAGGGGCGTGGCTTCCCGGCCCGCCGGCGCGCCCACGCGTGTCCGACCCCCCCCCCCCCCCCGCCCTTCTCCCCCCCCCCCCCCGTCCCCCAGACACGGAGCGGAGCCGGGGCAAGGCACAGGCCGGGTTTATGGCGCCTGGCGCGGGGCCGCCCCCACCGCAGCCCCCCCCCGGCTCCCGGAGAGGCGCCCGCGCTGCCCCGGGGCGGTGGGGGTCCTACAGCAGCTGGCACCTGGAGCTGCCCCGCCGCGGGGCGCCGGGCTCCTGCAGCGAGCCGGAGGTGCTCGGGACCTGCAAGAGCGGGGGGGACACGGGGTCAGGGGGGGCTGGAAGGGGGCGCCCCCAGCTCAGCCCCCTCGCCCCACTCACTGCTCGGCGGGCCGATTTCTGCAGGATGTCCCGTGCCAGCGTGCTGAAGGCCTGTGGGGGGAGGGGGGGTCAGAGGGGGCTGCCCCTGGCACGGGGACCCCCTGCACCACCCCCACCGTGGGGGCAGCGGCCCCCCCCACGCCTCTCACCTCCTCCACGTTCACGCTGGACTTGGCGCTGGTCTCGAAGAAGCGGATCCCGTGCTCCTTGGCCAGCTGGAGGATGAGGGGACGCCGTGTGGGAAGGGGGGCCGCGGCCCCACAGCCCTGCCCCACAGCCGGGGGGGCTCGTGCCCCCACCCTACCTTCTCGGCAGCGTCCCGCTGCACTTTGCGCTTGCTCTCCATGTCGCACTTGTTGCCGATGAGGAGCCGCTCGACGCCGGCAGACGCATTCTATGGGGGAGGATGGGGACATGGCAGCTTCGCCCACCCACCCCAGCCCGGCCCCTGCGTGGCCCCGGCTCCACTGTGCACCCACCTCCTTGATGCTCTTCATCCAGTTCTGGATGTTCTCGAAGGATTTCTCATCCGTGATGTCGTACACCAGGATGATGCCCTGCGAGGACGGTGCGGTCAGCGGGGCAGGGACCCGACACCACCGAGGGGCTGCCCCAGCCCCCGGGGTCCCCCCCAAGCTGCCCCCACCGTACCACTGCCCCGCGGTAATAGGCTGTCGTGATGGTTTTGAAGCGCTCCTGCCCTGCCGTGTCCCTGCGAGGGAGCAGAGGGGGGTGTGAGGGCGTCCTGGTGGCACTGAGAGACGTGGGGTGCCCCCGCACCCCCCAACTCACCAGACCTGCAGCTTGATCTTCTTCCCATCGATTTCCACTGTCCGGATTTTGAAGTCAATGCCTGGGAGGGGAAGGAGAGGCCGGTGGGAGTGGGGACCCAGCTGCGGGGCGACGAGCTGCCCGGCCACAAACAGCCCCAGGGCCATAGCTGGGAGCGAAGCTGGGTGGAAGCAGGCGGGGGGGGGGGCACCCCCAAGCCCCCCAGGGTTGGGACGAGGCATTTGCATAGGACAGCATCGCACTGCCCCGAGCACTGGGGGACTGGCCAGCCGGGGGTACAGCCAGCCCCCCAGCTGCGAGCCTTCCCCAGCCCCCCAGCGCCCACACTCCCGCCCCCCCGGCGCTCAGCCCGGTTTGTGGGTGTGGGTGCTGCCGGCCGGCAGCTGGCAGCCGGAGCGAGCTGGGCGATATGGGCGCTTTATGGCGGGACGGGGCAGCTGCCGCCGGCTCAGGAAATGGCTTTGCCAGCGCGGGGGAAGGCAGGGCCGGGAGGAAGAGAAGGAGGAGGAGGAGGACGACGAAGAGGCCAGCCTCGGCTCTTGGCCTGGCGGTAGCCCCGGGACAGGACCCGCTGTCAGCGTCCCCTCCTCATCCTCCTCGGTGGCGGGCGGCCGAGCCCTGCGGGCGGCGGTTCCGGCCTAGGACCCCGGGGACAGCTCGGACCCGGTCCCGGGGAGTCCCGGAGCTCCCCGCAGCACTCGGCTGTCCCGGGCCCGTTCCCTCGGAGAGGAGCCCCCCCGGGGGCACCCCCGGCCTCAGCCCCGGTCCCGGCTCCCCGGGGGGGCCGCGGCTGCTCCGGGATTGCAAAACTCCGCGGGCGGGATGGTTCTGCCGCAGCGGGGGGAGCGGGGAGAGGGCGGCCGGGGGGGCCGGGGCGGGGCGGGGGAGGCGGAGAGGGGGTCCCGGTGTGGGGGTGCGGGGGGTGGAGGAGGGGGCGGGGTGACGCGGGGGCGTCAGTCCCGGCGGGGGGTTCCGGGGGTGCGGGGCCGGCCGGGGGGGCCGGTGCCGGCGGGGGGGGTCGCCGGGGGCCGGGGGGGGACGCACCGATGGTGGAGATGTAGGTGCTGGTGAAGTTGTCCTCGGCGAAGCGGATGATGAGGCACGTCTTGCCCACGCCGCTGTCGCCGATGAGCAGCAGCTTGAAGAGGTGGTCGTACGCCTTGGCCATGGCCCCCGCCCGCCGGGCCGCTCTGCCCCGCGGCCGCCACGGGGCCCGGCGCGGCCCGGGGGGCGGGGTTACGCGCAGTCCCCGCCCCCGGCCACGCCCGTAATGCCGGGAGCCACGCCCCCTCGTTCGGGACCCTCGCCCCGCCCTCCCAAGATGGCCGCCTCGCCCGCCCCGCGCCCTTCCCAAGATGGCGCCGCGCCTCGCTTCCGCCCGTGCGGGGAACCCCGCGGCGGATATAGCGGGGCCCGCTTCCGGCCCCGCCCCTTTCCGGCCGCGGCCGCCCGCACGCCACCATGCCCGTGAGTGCGCCGCGCCGCCGGGACCGGGCCTCGCCGCCCCGCCGCGGGCTGCGGGGGAGGGGCCGGGCTCCGCGGGGCCGGGGGAGGCGAGCGGAGGCGGGGGGGAGCCGGGAGGGCCGGGGGGGGCCGCACCCGCCGCCATCTCGTCGGCCGAGGGGGCGCAAGATGGCGGCGGGGGGCGGCGGGGCCCGGTGCTGAGCGCGGCCGTTCCCCCCGCAGCTGGCCAAGGACCTGCTGCACCCGTCCCCCGAGGAGGAGAAGCGGAAGCACAAGAAGAAGCGCCTGGTGCAGAGCCCCAACTCCTACTTCATGGACGTCAAGTGCCCCGGTAGGCGCCCGGGGGGGGCGGCGGGGGGGGCGCGGGGCCCGGTTCCCTCCCGGTGCCGCCCCGCGCCCCAACGCCGCCCCCCGCGCTCTGCCCGCAGGGTGCTACAAGATCACCACGGTGTTCAGCCACGCGCAGACCGTCGTGCTGTGCGTCGGCTGCTCCACCGTGCTGTGCCAGCCCACCGGCGGCAAGGCGAGGCTCACAGAAGGTGGGTGAGGACGGGGGGGGCACGCAGCGGGTTGGTTTGGGCCTCAGAGGGATTCGTTTCGGCAATAAAGGAGGGGGGAGAGGCGTTGGGGTGGCGAGACGGGGAGATCTCGGCGGTTACCGGCGCCGCGTGAGGGGGCTCAGCCGCTGCCCGCGCCGCTCTCCCCAGGATGCTCGTTCAGGAGGAAGCAGCACTGAGCGGAGGGCGCTGGGACGGCCGGGACCACGCACGGACGGCCACGCAGCTCGCCGGGAGGAGAGGTGACGGCAGGACGACACGCTGAGGTGTGAGCTGAGCAGGAAGGTGGCTGTCCTGCTGTCCCTGTAGCCCCCCCCCCCCCCCCACGCTGCTGTCAATAAATTTTGGATAAAATGCACACAAACTGGTCTGCCTTTAATGCGCTTGCTGTCCTGAGCTGTAACTTGAACTGGGGCTGGTAAAGAAGGGGGGCTGTGAGCGGCCCGGCCCTCACCGTGCAGTTAAACATTAGAAGAGCACAGGTAGGTAACATCCGAGGCTCAGATCAGCAGGTAACCGGGGAAATTCAACGCTTCCTGTTGTTGGGGTCGGAAACAACCCCTCCCCACTCGCAGTGGGGATCTCCCTGGTAGGGATTCACCTCCGCACGCTCCAGAGCCCCAGCTGAGTCCTGCTCCTTTCATGCTGGGCAGCGGCAGGCTCGGAACATCCTGCAAAAAAAGGCAATGAAGGGAGGCTGCTTTGGGAATCCCGGGGCTCCCGCCCTCACAGAGCAGGGGACATTCCCCAGAGCCCTCCACAGGCCCCGCTCCCTCTGTGGTGAGCTGTGGGGGTGTTGGTGTGCACAGCGGTGGTGAGGAGGTCACCGACCCGCAGTGCGCCGTGAGCCCAGGCCGCCAGCCTGGCTGAGCGTGGTGAGCAGCACGAGAAACGGCCAGAGCAGTCAGAAAAACCTTACCCCTCAGAGGTACGGCGGCGGTAGGCACGTACACAACGGGCACCGTCTGCAGGCTGGTCAGGAAGGCGTTGTAGGCTGCGCAAAACCAGCACCCCGGTTACTGTGAGTCCCTCGAGGACCGCGGCAGGGACTGGGGCTGCCACTGTTGAACCCGGGGAGGTGGGGCCCTGCTCTAACCCTCCCTGGGTGCGGATCCCACCCGCTGCTTTTAGGGACAGCTGCCCCCAGGAGCTGCTCGGGCTGGCTGCCTGCAGCTTGGTTTTCCCCAGTTCTGCAGCTCTTCCCCTCCGTCCTCCTGGGTTCTGTCCCTCCAGCTGCAGGGGCTGCAGTCACCAGTGGCAGTTCCCTCCCTTGTTGCCTCGGGCTGAGGTCCAGCTCCCCAGTAACCGAAGGAGGGCTCAAGAAAAGCAGTGGCTGTCGCATCGTTCCTAGGGTGACCTCAGTCGGCTCTCTAAGGCTCCCGCAGAGCGCGGCGCTGTGAAAGGGACGCGTAACTGGCCCTAACATCACGGAGGGAAGCACGCAGCTCCGCGTTCTCTGTTATAAATCTCGAGTTATCAATCACTTACCAAGGAACATAACGATCGTCAGTGCCGACACAGCAAAGAGGGTGAAGAGGAGGAGCTGGTAGGAGCTCACGAGCTGGTAAGGAATTCCCGCTTCTCCGCCCTGCCCTGCGGTGCGAAGGACGGGTAAGTGCCACGGGGTAAGTGCCGCACGTGGGTAGCTCCCGGCTTGCAACGGCTTCCCCGAAGCTTCCCCGAACGGCGCTCACCAGGCACGCGCTCCCCGCCGAGAGCTCTCACTGCCACCACTGCCCTTTGGCCGGTGAGAGCGCAGGACACGCTGACGGAGGCCGGTGCTGGTATCTGCTGGAGAGAGGTGAAGTTGACCACGCCGACCACGTAGGAGACCAGCCCGGGCACGCCGAGCGACCGCTGCGGAGGCGTCACGGTTAGAGCCGGGCAACTGGGCTGAACCTTTGGGGACAGACAGACAGCGGCGCTGAAAGAAGAAGCACCCGTGTGGCTGCACGGCGATGTTCAGTGGTGTTCCACGTAGTCCCAAAATGGTGAGTCACGTTATTCTGGGTGATGATTTGCTGCCCCACTTCTCCACACAGCTGTCAGGTGGAGGAAAAATGCAGCATCGCCCCCGACAACCCACTTCTGAACGCAGCTACTAGACCGCAATTGTTCCCAGCGGCCCAACAGATGATTTCTCAGGAGGAACCCGGCACATGAAGCCCACACCTCTCCCAGCACCCTGGCAGAGGGGCTTATTCCCCTTCCCGGCAGAGACAAAAAAAGCAGCTTTTCACGTACCTCCAGCTTTTCCAGTACTTTTTCAACCCCCAGCACTTGCAGCACGCCGGTCAGTTGTGTGATGCTAAAAACTAACTCTGACTGGTAGAGGTAGAAGGCAGGGAGGAAGGGAACAAGGATTTGTTGCGCGTCCCCCTTCCTCTGGTCGCTGCTGTGCGAAACCGTCACGGTTACAGAGGCATCAGCCAAGCTCAGAGCCAGGAGGACTTCGCTGGGCTGGGGTTTGGCTGTGATCACGCAGGCATAAAGACCTAAATTCAAGACAGGATCCCAAACAGAATAAACAAATCAGACCTTGCGTTTGAAATGGAAGAAATATCACCAGGATGAAACCCGAAGCGTGAAGAGTTCAGAGGTCACGCTTGCCTTCCTGTACGCTGAATCCGGACTGCACAAGGAAGATTTCCCCAGCCGAAACGTCCACCGCGGTGCTGCTGAACCCAACTCCGCATTTCAAGTGAGACTCCGGGAGCAGCCGGTCGGTGATCGCGCTGAGCTGAAGCGGGCTGCAGGGGCCTGCAGGAGAGCAGAAACAAGTCAGCTTCTTCCCGGTGGGTGGCCCTTCAGCAAAACGAGACACAAGGCTCCCTAACGCGCAGCGCGGCCCGGCTGTCGGCCTGACTCATTCACGTTTCCTAAGCACAAACTTATTTCCCTGCAGTCCAGGGTCTTGTGTTTCCTGCGAGCGGGCTGTGGTTCACGCAATTTGGTGTTTCAAAGACTAAAAATCCACCGTTTGGCTAAAGCACGTAGATGACTACGATAAAGTGCGATTCAGTTCCTACTGCTACGGACCAAGACCATGCTCGTGTCCATGGCACAAACACGGTGCTGCAGAACAGCTCAGCATGAACAAGAAAACAGGAATTTACAAATACGGTCTTCACCTTTGAGGGTTTCTCTTCCACTGCTTGTGGCGACAAGAACGTGGAACGCAGAAGAATCAGGAGCATTTGTTAAATACTTTTTTTGATCAATCTGGAAACTTAGATTTGAAGAACCGTTGACAACTACCTGAAAGAGTAAAAGTACACTCGGTGCCCCGAACATTGATCCATGCGGGCAGCAGGAAATTCACTGCTTCGTTTTTCTTCTGCTATTCTACAAAACTTGCTTAACGGGATGACTGTCACTAAAGCTCAGTCTCATTGACACCTGTAACGTGAACGAGAACCAAGCCCTCCCTGCTTCGTTCCGAACTGGCCCTTCACTTGCAAACGTTTTTTGTTCGCCCCTAGGAACTGAGCTGCAAGCCGCCGGCAGGCCCCCCCGTCAGAGAGGGGCTCTGCACCCCTCTGCTCCGAGGTCCCGGTCCCCATGCTAACGCCGCCTGCCTGCGTGGTACCGAGCGTTCCGACAGGCAAAGCATTCCGAGAGCAAAGCTGACACTGGCTTTTTTTGATGCAGAACAGCATCAATACATATCCGGCCCTGGCACACGGCAGCAAGTCGTGTCCCCTCGTGCTGTGACAAATACCTCTCTGTGCGTTTTCCCTGTGCCTGGGATGTCGTGGAAGACGGTGGCTGTGCCGCTGTTCCTCACTAGCGCTGCTCCGCTCGCGCTGTCCACGTCCAGGATGTCACGGGGGGAAGCACGCCACCGCCCTGAGGCACCTGCAAACAGCGAGGAACGAGCTGGGTTCTGCTGAACGGCGCATTCGTTTAACGCCCTGGCAATAAACAGCACGTCTCTTTTCCCATGCGTGATTAGAGAGTTCCTACGGCGTGCTGGAACACACAGCTCTTCTCTCTGTAGGCCTCCTACAATGAATCTTCCTGAGTATGAACACATCCCTGGGTATGAACACATCCCTGGGGATTTATGAACACATCCCTGGGGATTTATGAACACAT